>JAKSZP010009251.1:0-252948 GCA_022478985.1 Massospora cicadina
GATATCCTGGTGTTTTCCCCTGATCAAGAGTCCCATGCAGTCCACCTTTGGCAAGTGGTGGAGCGGTTAAAGAAAGCCATCCTTACGTTGAAAAAACAAAGTGCGAGCTCTTCAAGTCCCAGTTCACGTTTCTGGGAAACGTCATGTTTGACCAGGGACACATGATAACTCCAGACAAGGAGAAGGCGATTCATGAGTGGCCTACCCCCACCTCAGTCAAGGTTTTGAGGAGCTTTTTGGGGATGTGCACGTTTCTCAAGGAGTTCACTCCCAATCTGTCTGAGGTGGCGGCTCCCTTATGCAAGGCTAGCGGGGCCAAAGTGTTTCAGTAGTCCCCCATTTTGGAGTATGTTTTTGCAAGCAGTGAAGTGCACCCTGTTGTCCACGTCTGTTCTTCGCTATGTCAACTCTTCAAAGGAGTTCATTGTGTCTACTGATGCCTCCAACTTCTTCATAGCAGCCACCTTGTTACAAGTAGGCGAAGATGGGATAGAGCATCCGGTGGGATGTTTTTCTAGGAAATTGTCTTTGCAGGAGCTTAATTATGCCGTTTATGACAAGCAGTTACTAGCAGTGGTGAAAGCGCTGACATATTGGCGTAACCACTAGCATGGCTCTACCCAACCATTCTGCGTATGTACAGACCACCGTGCCTTGCTGTACTACCGCGCTCCTCATGTCCTAACCCCACGGCAGACCCGTTGGCATGAGACCCTTTCCCAATTTGAATTCACATATGAGTTAATAAGGGCAAGGATAATGGTTTGGTGGATGCTTTGAGCCGCAACCCTGCTCTAACCCCTGATCTCAAGGAGGTGGAGGTGCACAACACACAGGTTATAATTCCTCCAAGTAAAATTCTGTCACAACTTCCCTCTCCCCTGGCCAACGGGCCAGCGCTTGCACCTCTGGAAAACGCGGAGGAATATGGTATGTTTAGAAAGGTCATCCTTTCTCAGCCGCTGTCAGGCAAGTATGCTATGGTACTTGCAAAGAGCACTTCAAATCAAGAGGATCATTCAGGGGTTATCATGTAAAGGATGAGATGGTGTGGTTTAAGGGCGCCTTTGGGTACCTGTTGGACCACTGCGCCTGGACATCATTTGGGACCATCATGATGGAATCACCATTGGTCATCCTTGGAAAGCAAAGATCTTAGAGTTGATACGTCGCACTTACATTTGGAAGGGCTTGCCTGCTTAGGTGGGCGGTATTGTAAGGAATGCCTAGTATGCAACCAGATGAAACCCAATTGTTAACCTTTAGCGGGGTTGTTGGTACCAGTCCAAAAGGCTGATGGGCCCTGGACTTCCCTCTCAGTTGATTTAATTGTGGAATTACCAGCCTCAGATGGTTATGATGCCATCATGGTGGTGGTGGACCAGTTCACGAAGTTTGCCCACTTTATTCCTTGCAGAACCACCATAACCGCAGCGGAGTGGGTAGGCTGTTCATCACCCATGTGTTTGCACGACATGGGGTTCCCCAAGAAGTTACCGGCGACTGGGGCCCTCAGTTTACCTCCATTTTTGGGAAGAGTTGTGTAAGACTCTTCAGATTAGCCCTTGCTGTTCAACTGCCTATCATCCCCAATCAGATGGGCAGACTGAACAAGTGAACCAGTGCTTGGACCAATTTCTGCGGTGTTACACTGCTGCAGATCATTCTGATTGAGTTTCTCACCTTCCCATGGCCCAGTTTAGCTACAACAATATCTTGTACTCCTCAATTGGTTGTTCCCCATTTTTCGCCAGCCATGGCTTTAAACCCACTTTTAACATGGAGCACAGCTATGGATTTAAGGTTGATGCGGTGGTGGACTTTTCAAAGACCATCAAGAAGGTCCACCAGGGGGTTTCCACAAGCTTGGAGGCGGCAATGCAAGTTTATAAGGAGAATGCTGATGGAAAGTGCCTAGTGGGTCTGGCGTATAAGGAAGGAGATCTCATGATGCTTGATGCTTGGAACATTCCCATCAAGCAGCCATGCAAGAAGCTAGGACCTAAGAGGATAGGCCCTTACCGCGTTGTTAGAAATGCGGGCCATTCCTCATACCAGTTGGATCTTCCCCCTTCATTTCAGATCTATTTGGTATTTCATGAGAGCGAACTCACGTTGTTCAAGGGCCCCCCACCAGAGACTCTCAAGGCCTATCTCATGGATGGGGCGCCATAGTGGGGGTTGGAAGAGATAGTTGCCTCCCTCCACGTTTAAAGAAGACTGGAGTACCTGGTATCCTGGAAGTACTTTGACGCTGCAGAGAACAGTTGGTTCCAACGCGTGATTGTGTGCATGCCCAAGACCTGAATGAAGCCTTCCATGAGCGTTTCCCCCAGGATGCTGGATCTCAACCCAAACCAACCGTTGCCGCCATGAAGTTGGCCTTTGCCCAAAAGAACTTTTCCCTTGCGCAAGCCCCTGGAGGGGGGGTTGAGCCCCATCGGGAGGGGAGGGTAATGTCATGGTCCCATGGCATCATAATAGGGACTGACCCCAAGGACAAGGCTGAGCGCCAGGAGGCCCAGAAGGTAAAATTACAGGGCCTCCCAGACCTGAAGCATACCCTAGACCAACACTGGGTATGAGCAAAATATGCCCTGGTTGGTACTAGTGGGGTGCACAGTGCCCATCTCCTGACGTCAGGCCAGGCGTTAAAACGAATGATCGTCAAATAAACGCGGACATTTTGATTCAGTTTGTTGAGGAACAGGGCTTTGAAACTTGTTCCATTTTTGAAATAACACGCTTGGGTGAAATCCAACTTCAATTGATCACTAAAGTGAAGTCAGTTTCATCCTATTTAACTAATTCAGATGGCATTGTTGCCCTATTGGTGAGTTGGTGCTTGGGCCCACTGCAGCATAACCCCTATTCCCCATTAATATTTAAATAGGGTTTCCCCGAACAACATCCTTGTTAGTTGACTTCCCAAATAAAATACCCCATTTTTACCATTTTACAATGTTATTCTGAATGATCCTGTGCGTGGACCCCTTTGAGGAGGTCTCACGCTTTATCAAACTAGCCCTGTTGAACACTATATGTTTATCACCTCATGCACCGTTGGTTTGTCCAGGTCCCCTCCAACTTGGGTCATTTTCCCCTTCTCTCAACGTGCACCACATCATTTTTAGCTGGTTTACTGATAGCATTTCTATGCTTAAATTATTATTGCTCCAGCACCCTCTGCTGGGCAATAATTGTTTTTATTCTAACGGCTAGTTCCCTAGCATTGGGCTTGTGCACCTTGCACAACCACGCTGGGAACTGGAGAGTTATAGACACTCTCCTAACATTTATAGCATCAGTTTTATATAAATCAAAAATAAGAATAGTTCACTATGTTAAGGTTGTAGATGTCTATTTCTTGATATTATGGGCGTAAAAAGATATCTAACTTTGTATATACTTTATTTTCCTCTATATAGATTGGAAAACATGCTTTAACTTTATATAATAAGGTATGACGCCATAAAAAGTATTTAGTGAATAAAATTGTTGTTTGCGTTTAAGTTGCAATCCATAAAACCACCTTTATAGTAATTTCGATTTCCCAAAAAAGATCTAGAATATCCAGCAGATGAAGTCTACTACCTAGAATGCCGCATGTATTGGTGAGATGCTAAAAGAGTTGATATTATGGCTTTTAGGGTACTGAAAACAGAGAAGCTTTTTTGGTTTTCAGGAGCTTTATTTGGAACAGGAGACAATCCTGAAGGGTGTCATGATTAGTTTTAAATATATTGTGGGGAAGGCCGACCATGGGATGGACTCTTCTGAATTTAACCCAAAAGAGACAAAACTTAGTAACAGGGAGGCACCCCAGAGAAGTGATGCTATCTTTTGTTGCCAGCTGGAACGCCACTTATGGGGAGGGGGAGGAAACGTGTGAAGGGGCCGTAGCCAAAATTGAACACGTGTGGAGGAAAGGGGTCTGATTTGATGAACCAAACTGGGAACCAAGAGGAGACCAGTTGTCAGCGGCGCGGTGGGAGGTATCCAAACATCCACGCTTGAAAGTGGTCCACCAAATGAGACGGGAATCTGTGGACAGCTTCAGGGAGGGTGGGGATGGAGCCAGCGATGGCATCTAAGACAATCGTGTGGATGGTCCACATGGCGATTGCAACCACCAGAGCACGGAGGGAGGGTGGAAGGGGGGAGGCCATTGATAGAGCAAACATAACTCTTGACAGACTGAAGGGATGTGTTTGATCCTGGCCCAGCAGACGTTGAACTTCGCGCCATATCACTTTAGAAGTCGGACACTTCTCCAGGCGGTGGAACAGCGTTCCATACTGGCCACACATGACGCAGGATGAGTGTAAAGTGTTAGAGCGCTCGGCCATATGGTACACCTGCCTCAGGCAGCGCCACACATGGGAGCGAGTTTGAAGCTGCAACAGAGGATGGTGTGCATATTTACAGATAGTTTTTTGGGTCTCTATGGAGTAAAAGATGTCCATCATGTCCAGGTAGTCCACCCTGGATAGGACATGGGGCCGTGTGAGGATCACGCCATCTTGGATGGGTAGCCCCTGTGCCTCTTGTGTGAACTGAGGAGAGGGGTGGCCTCTCTGGGCTGTGTGTTTGCTAATACAAATTCTCCACTCAGCGCTCCGCATGGAGAGGAGGATTCATTTGTAGTGGGTTTTAGTCCCATGAGGACCTGCGGCCGATGGGTGTGAAGCCAGGTAATTCATCAGGGAGTAGGGGTTCGATGGATTGTTGAGGCCCAAGGCGCGGGAGAAGTTGGAGCGGGCTGCGCGGGACCAGTGTCGGGAGGGGAGCGTAGGGGCAGTGACAGCCGCAATCCAGGTACCCAATATCTTGGCAGCATGGGCTCTGAAGTCAAGAAGGCCCATGCCACCATGATGATAAGGGCCAAACATGACCTCTAGCCGTACTGGTGGAGGGCGGCCTGACCAAAGCCATCCTTGCAGCAGGGCATACAAGGATTTGAAGAAGCTTTTGGAGAAGGGGATGGCGTGGGCTCCAAACCAGACTTTGGAGAGTTGCATAGAGTTGGCTAAAACAACCCTGCCAGTAAGGGAAGTAGGGTGGGCTCTGAGGGAGGCGATGCGCTTTTTCACGTTGTCTAGAATATGACTCTCCATTACTGCTGATGCGTACCCGCCTGCCTCCATCCACACGCCCAGATGGCAGACTGGCCCTATGGTAAGGCGTGGCACAAAGGGGAGCACCAGTGGGGCGGTGTGGGGTGAGCTAGGAGGGCGAGCATGTGTGCGGGCAGATGGTCCAGGCTGGGCACTGGTTGCAGGGACCCAGCAGTTTTGAGACCGACCAAGGAGGATGATTTTGGTTTTGGAAGCGTTCAGTGCAGTGTTACTTACCCAGGAATACTCTTGGATGAGAGATTCAAGTGCGCGTGCATCTTCATTAGACACACCAACCACAAAGTCATTTGCAAATGCCATCATCTTGACTGGGGTTTGGCCTGGCACATGGACCCCAGTGAGTTGGGCATTCACGTTTCGAAGTAGTGGGTCAAGGCTGAAGTTGTATAAGAGTGGGCTAAGGGGGTCCCCTTGTCGCAAGCCCCTTTGAGGGCGGACTACTTCCATTAGGAAGCCAGGGCCATGTACTGCCATTGTTGCGGATTCCGTGAGCAGCATCACCAAGTTGATGAAGCGAGGGGGTAAGCAGAATTGATGGAGGCAGGCCCTGAGGTATTCCCAGTTTACTCTATCATAGGCCTTCTGTTGGTCCAAGAATACAAGTGCCCCAGAGGCTGTGGACTGACATGCATTAGCCACAGAGTGCACGTTGTCCCAAATTGACCTTCTGGGTATGAACCAAATATGTTCTGGGGAGATGGTGGCAGATGCTACAATCCCTAAACGGCTAGCCATGATTTTTTTAAAATTTTTGTATCCGTGTTAGTTAAAGAAATGGGGCGCCAGTTGGCTAAGTCTAGCTTATCCCCATTCTTGAAGAGTGTGACGGTGAAGGCCTCTTGTCCTCCTGGTAGGAGGCGCGGTTCTAAAAGGCTCTGGTTAAGTGAGGCAAGCAGTAGTGGGGATATATATTTGAAGTACTTTCTATAGAATTCATATGGAATGCCATCTGGGCCCGGGCATTTCTGGTTTGGTGCACCGCGGATGGCTGTCCAAAATTTGTTTGGAGTAATCAAATTCATTATTTCTGGGTATCGAGATATGGTGCAGATATGGGCTCAGTTGAGAAATTTTGCCACTTTAGCTGGATGAATTGGATCAGATCAGTATAACTTGGAGTAATACTTCTGTGTTTTGATTGCCACTTTGGCTGGTGTATCCGCGATGGAATCATCCGATCTTCGCACCTGTGTGCAGGCCACGCTCTGGCATGGTGTGAAATTTTTTTAAAAAAATATGCAGTGCACTTGTCGCCCTTTGTAATGCATTTGGCCCTGTAGTGAACACAAACCCGATGTTTGTGTTGCCTTTTGAGCGCGTTGAGGTGAGTGGCTGCCTCCACCCACTTCCAGCCCCATGCAGGGCTGTATCCTGTAGCCAGGATGTTGGAATCCAGGTGTGCCAACTCTGCCAGAGCGCGTAAAATGACAGCCAATGTGGCTTGTGAGCATCTGGAGGAGAGATGGCAAGAGTGGCGGATAGTATCCTCTTTGGAGGTTGCCCATGTGGAGATGGGGTCCGCGCAAAACGGTGCAACAAACTCTTTTGCCAAAGTTGCTGATTCCACCCAAGTGGAAAATCCTGGCGACGCAAGTTTAGGGGGCGGAGCTTGCACCAATGTGGGGCCTTAGCCACTGTGACAGTTATGTGGTAGGTTATTGAGACCAGTCAGTGGTCAGAGAATTCCATTTTTGTTGTTTTGAAGTGGGAAATGTGGGTTGGAATTTCGCCAGCATAAGGATAAGGTTGATGTGGGACATGGACCTCAATTGGCCGTTTTGGACGTGTGGGCGCGTCATGTTTTTGAGCAGTGGGGCTTGCCACGGCAGCACATCCATTAACCCAAGGTTGGCCTTTAGAACGCGAAGTTCTATGTGACCCTGGGGGGCGTGGGAGGAGGAAAGCCAACGGTCCATTGGTGTGTTTAGCCAACAGTTCATGTTGCTGACTACAAAAGGGTCTGGGGGTAGCGGGAGGGATTTTACTAATGAGAAAAATTCCTGATGCTCTCATGCACAGTTTGGGGCATAAATGTTGATGATAGCGTGTGCCATGTTGGCCCATGAGAAAGTGACAATGAGGACTCAGCCATTGAGGAAGATTTTGACGATAAAAATTTGAAGAAATTGTTTCTCTGAACTAGCACCCCAGAGTGCTCTGACCAAAAGGATAGGGATGGGAGGAGCATGGTTTTCCAAGCCTCCTCGGAACCTTGCGGACAGTGGGACTCTTAAATGGCCAGGATATCCACGGGTAAATTTTGTTATAGAAAACTCAGTTTCCTAGCCTAGGACGGTGAGGCCTTGAGTCTGGCAATATTCAACATCCCTAAAGTGAAGGTTTCCCCCATCGCACCTTAGGTGTGAGAGGGTGGGCACCTGGGCCCACTAGCCTCCTCTAGATCCCCATGGGCCTTCACAGCAGTGCGGGTGTTTGCAGCAACGGTATCAGTAGTTTTGTTGATTTTAGCAGAATGGTTTGCATTGGATTTTGCCTTCGCTTTTTGTTTCCCCAAAGTTGGACAAATTTTTTGCGGTGCGGATGAGTTTGGTGCACCGTTGAGTGGGTCAAAATTTTTTTTCAGGTAGGATGGGTTCCAAGTCAGTTTAAACCAGAGCTTGGTTGCAAAGATTGGGTGAGATCGAGTCCCCCATCAGATCCTCAGGTTGGGTGGCCCAAATTGGCATGGGCTTTCAAATCTGATTGGTTGATGAATTCCTGAGTTGCTTCTGCCATGAAGGTTTCGATGTCCTCCTGGCGTTGGGAGTGTGGGATAGTGGTAGTGACTTTGGCCGCTTCCTTGGCCGCAGCCCTGCAGGCCTGCTTGGCCTTCTTCCACCCTTGCAGGGAAATAGGCTTTACAAGTAGGTAGCAGCCTTGTGCTCCCCACAGGAAAGCATCTTTGGTGCTTGAGGTTGGTTCATAGTGCGCCTCTCTGCTGGCCATGGCCGCTGAGGGGTGCTCTTGGAATGTGACGCCCTCCTTGGTGAGGCATGCATGTGCCTTATGGCCAAACGCATCACAGTGGGTGCAGATGGGGGGCGCGCTGTCCACGAGTACCCAGAAAGGGTGGGTGGTATGCCCTTCAATATTAAAAGTGGAGTGCGGGATCTGGGTTAGGTCCTTTGTGATCTCCTCAGTTGGGGTCAGAACTGTGATGACTTTGCTGGTGCACAGGTGTGGCATCAGTGTAAAGTGTTGCATCTCAAAAGATTGTATTTCGCCATTGATGGTGAGACCATCTTTTGGGTGTTGCTCCAAAATGTCACGTTTTACCATAGTAGGCAAAAAGTCAAACTTCTAGAAATTTGATTTTGTCCATCTGGTGCATTTGGTTTCGACGACCCATTGCCCTTTGGGGAGGTCGACCACAATGCGCACTGCTGCAGCCTCATCTGCTGCTATTTGCTTTCAAAACCTAGGTCCAGCCAACTTTGCGACATGGAGTGAGGTGCAACATACACCGCGTTTGGGAAAATTTTGTGTACATCTTCACAAAATTTTTCCCATAAGGCCGTTTTTTGGATGTCCAGATATACACGGACTCCAAATTCCACCGGCAAAAGTGGCTGGGAGTGTGGCGTGTTGATGTACTGGTTGCATCGTGCTTGCCACGCGAGTATCTCTGGGGAAATTGTGACCGCCAGTTTTTTTAGATTTTTTTCTATTCCACCGGATTCTATGGGGTGTTTTTGAACGTTTGAGGCTGCAGGCCTACTACCTGCTCCTCTTACCTTACTTGCCCAACTGCTCCCTGAAATGGGCGCAGACTAATCTCCTTTATGAGATTATCAAACTAGATTTAGTCTTGAATTGAGTAGGTTGCAAAAGTGTTTGCAATGAGAGAGAAAAGTTTTCCAGTCAGAGAATGATGATAAAATTAATCAGAATGCTTAGATCTAATAAAAAATAATAATATTAATACTAACTCTACTTATTTGTTTAGGTAACTAAAAACAAAGTCCATATTTTGATGATATATCTCACTATGCTTCTTCAGAGGGAAAGTGGACCTGAAGCTCATTGTCTTTTTAGGCCCAAAAATGCTGAACAGTGAATCAAACTTGAACAACAAACCTCAACAGAACTACCTAACAGATCAGATTGGGACAAGTTGAAAATTAGTTGTTAAATTAATGATGGGATTATACTTCAAAAACTTCATGGAAGCCCTGAATACTACCAGCGCTTCTAAATGCCAAAAAGACTGGAAAAAACACTTGGGACGTACCTTCTTGCAAGTAGTGATAAGCAAAAGGATTACTCGCTGACAAGACTATTACTTATTAATTCTAATGGCTCGCCTCCAAATATTGGGGCAGATATTGGCAATATGAAGTATCAAGCTTACTTGGTTCAGCTATCAGATTGTAATAACCCTGGTCTTGAAAAACTAGAGCCCAAAATTGATATAAGTGGACTGTGATTTAAGGACGAGGGATTATTTATTATCAAAAGCCAAGAACTTACCTTGGAAAGGAAAACTATTGTCTCACCCAGTAAGTCACCGCCCCTGAGCACTAATCTGAACCAGAATTTGTCTCCAAAGTTGGGAACAAGGTTGTTGGCTCAGATGGGATGTGCCATGTGGATTACACCAAGATGAACCACCATGCCATCAAAGTGTACCCCAACGCCTTTGTCAGTCTGCACCAAAGAAAAGTCCAGGACTGGCCTGATCAGATGGCCATCTTCTTCTTCAACATATGGAGTTGTGCGCCTCCTGAGAAGGCAGATATTCTCATGACAGAACTGATCAAATCCTTCAGTGACAATGAGATACCCTGAATGGCTTGACAGTGCCCAGAGAGCCTTGAAAGCGGGTGGTTTCCTTCCCATGTGAGTATGCATCCCACCTTGCCCCATGGCCTTAGCACGACTTCACGAGCCAAAAGCTGCCTACTACCAGACTACTGATGCTAAGGTCTACTGCGCCATGGAGCCAGTCATTAATTTAGGGACCCAGAACCTCCTACTCGGACCCCTGGACTTGGAATGCCCTGAAAATCATTTCAAGATTGCCAGTGACATTCTCGCCTAACTAGCAACCACACCTGAAGGCAGATTTATGCTTCTCAACGCTTAATTTATATGTTTCTATCCCAGTACATTAACGTCAGGTAGCTCAACATGCATAATCTGAGCGTGAGGCCGCTCAACTCTGAAAGAGCTTTCAGAACATGACCCCGGCTCTCCTCAATATGAATACCCAGAATGGCTCTTGACCCAAATCAGATCTGTCTTAAACCTCAACTGACAATCATCAGATGAAAATCTTTTGGGTCTGAGCAAAAGTGCATCAGTCAAATGAACCTGATAAGATTAATCAGTCAATTAATAGCAAAAAATATATCACAAGTACATTAACAATTCCAGGTCAGTTATTTCAAAAGAAATCAAGATGTACTCCCCTTGTATGAGGCTTGAGGGGGCTCTGTCTGGATTCTCTCTATACAAGGAGGAAGCCTTGTCCTGGGGATAACAACAGATACCAAAATGCGGGACTTGATTTCTGAGATGCTCAAATGGTCCCATAAGTCTTAAATTAAGTTCAATTTATATCATCTATCTAGGCTTCATCTTTGAGGTATTACTTGATTTGCTCAATAATTAAGTTAATAAGCCTTATTACTTTATTTGCGGTTAGTGTAACTAGTATCAAGGCCACATTCACACAGATCTATAATGGATGACCCAGCAACCCCAATATCTCTATTAGACGTTCATTCTAGAATATGTAAAGCTGGACTTTTAAACCTGACTAATGGAAGAGAACTTACTTAAGGTTAGTACCAAATTAACTTATTCCATGAAACTATTACCAGGAGATTAGAAAGCTCAGATGACCTTCCAGGTGGGACATGATAATGGACAAACCACTTGGAAATCAAGAATGTTTTTAAATCACTCTTGGCAATTCCCAGTAAATCAAGCTCTCCCTTTTACCTGTAACAGTAATATAAATCGTAACTATTCAATGAATATCTTATATTATTTATATACCATCTAGTTTGATCTTACCCTAATGAATAAAGTAGCATCTATTTCTGCGTCTTATAGGACCCTGACCTCTTGGCTGACCATGATGCACTATGCATCCTGCAATCAGCCACTATGTTGTTCTCCCCAACACTAGCACCTGCAAGTGCATCAGGCAGAAGCATGAAAACACTCAGAACAATATTTCTTAATTTATGTATGTTTGATTAAATGCTAATTAAGCCTTAATTCTTTTCTGATCTAGAAAATTATAGGCTTATGATTACAATTACATAAGATATACTACAATAAATATATCCAATGATAGTTATTAGGGGTAACTTTTTATATATACAAAAGCATCTAATCTTAGTAATCTACCATCTGCTTATTGTTCAAGATATCAAAAAACACTAGAACATCAGAGTTAACATATAAATAGATAACAAAGAATGCTTTATAGTAATACACTAGCTTTGATAGATATTAACAGCAGAGAAAAATGAGTATATATTCAATTTGAATAATTAACTTAAAGACATTGAGTTTCAAGAATTAAATTTTAATTTTTTGTTATCTAGAACTCTTCTATTTATGTATATAGAAAAATTTGGGAACCCATATTGTATCTATAAGATGAGTTGACAAGCTTTTAATGCAAGAAACAAAACAAATGTATTTGTATCTCTCTCTGTAGGGAGCATTACTATAACTTGACAGTGTGCTTAGAAGGAGTTTTGCATTGTAGTATGATTGAGACATGCATTGCTTTATTAATTGCAGTACAATCAAATGCTAGAATATGCCTATATTCCACTTATACTATAAACTCTTACCTTCCAGAGACAAAATTATAAAAACTATATAAATGTTATTTTTTACACTAAATTAACCTTATAGAACAATATCTCTTTTAGAATGAATGCTCTAAAACTTTTTAGACTATAATTGCCAATGAGATCCAATATGATTTAGATTTCATTATTGTTATGTCATCTGATATGTAGTTGCAAGTTATGAGACTTATTTTAACTTGATAGGAAATAGTATTAAGAACAAGAGAAATATTGTAAGTTCTAAGGAATTAACATAATAAAACTTCTAAAGTACAAGAGGAAGTCTCCCTCTTGGTAATGTCATAAATTGGCTGCTTATAAGTAGACTGAGGTTCCAGTATGAGTGTCAGAATTAAGTGGAGAGCCCAGAATTCTAGGGGCAAAGATGTCCTGATGACTCTGAAAAGAGACATTCTAGGGATCGTGTGAGGGATTAAATAGTTCAAAAATGTACTAAAAAGCCCCAAGGTCAAACCAATTGGCTTTGATGGGGCAGCAACTGGCATTTATGGGATACCCTTGTGGGTGAAGGGGCATGAGGATGAGACTCATCTGTATTTTGCAGTTGCTGGCCTCTGGATATTAACTATAGTAATTTTGGTTGGATCTTACTGTTCATAATCTTCAGTATCATTCCAAACAGCAGTTTTGCGGTTCATATCAACAAATCTGAAAACTGAATCAAATTGGCTCAATTTAGGGTTGTATTAGGATCTGGGGTAATTCTTCTCCTGCTGACTTTGATTAAAATGCTGTGTAAGGTCAGCGGCAGAGACTTGGCACTATTTTAAATCTCATATGTTAAGAGGATTAGGGGTCATCTAATGAGAGTGCACTGGATACCCAAATTTTGAGGTCAAAGATAATTTTCCAATTAAGAGTTCCTTTTTCATGACGGGTGTGCCATAATTAACAAAGTGGGAGGCCACTTGGGGGTCAGATTGCGCCATACCAATGGTGGGTCAGTAAATAATATCTCAATTGAGGTGGTTAACAGTGTGCACAGCGGCTTAGTGGTAATTTTCAGGCGTGTAATTTCTCACAAACTTGGCAATGGCATGCCAACCTTCCGGGTCAATAGATAGTCCATTCACAAATCATTGGGACTTCAGCGTGGATGGTGGTGTTTTTTACTGGATCAATTATATAAACATAGAGAAAGTTGCATCAGGAGAGTCTGCGTAATCAAGTAAGAAATGAGCTTGTTTTGAAAAAAGTATAAAACAGAGAATAAAAATTATAACAGACTTAAGAGAGTTTTGACTTTAAAGAAGGTGATGAAAGAATTGAAGATAAGCCCAAGAACTGTCCTGGCCTGGTACCCATGAGGCATTATCTAATTAGTTTGATAGGGAGAGTAATATAGCTTGAGAATTTTTAAAAGTAAAAGATAGCATCATAAAAGCTTTGAAGTCTGGATCCACAGATAAAAGAATTTTTTAGATCAGTAAAAACATAATTGCATAGATCTATTCTAATTGGTGTATTTGTGCAGCCAGTTTCGCACAGATCCATTATGACTGGATGTTTGTAAAATTAACATCATGGGTAAATTGGGTGATCTGGAGTCAATCTAACATCTGTTTCATTAGAGAGGGCACAATACAATTTTTTTTAATTTTAAATGTTTTTTTTTGAGTTTTGGGACGGTAAAAGAGTTTTAACTTGCTTAATTTGTTCAGTAGAAACCCAAATCAGCAAGTAAATTAGTCATGGTTGGCTGCCAAAAAACATCTTGTTTTGATGATAGCATGATTATTATTAATAAGTAGCTTTTTGATTTTTGCTCCTGATTGGATAAAGTTGAGCTTTCTCATTAAAATAGTATTTTATTTGTGCTAATCATTAACTTGAAATGATCTGTTTTGATAGTCGCCAAATTATGCTTCCATTAACTTGAATAAGGTATTTTGAAAATTAATAACAATGGTAGGTTAAATTCAAACTATAATCCTCATTTGATTGGGTCAAGCTATACTAAATTATCAGAAATCTACAGAGAATCAAAGATTACCCCTTATAATAAGATGCATTCAGATTTACCAATGATTAATGCTAGGGATAAATCAAATAGTTTATTTTAGTTATTTATTAGGGTGTAGGCTTTTTAGTGCTGATGATGGTTGATTTATGGTTGCTGGAAAGGGTTGAAAAGGGTTCCCTTTATGCTTTATATTTGATTTGAGGTAGGCAGATCAGGGGATGGACACTACCAGTATACAAGAGTAGGAGGAAAGAGGAAAATGATGTGTAAAGTAATGCTATTTGGACACCACAGAGTTACAAATCTACCCCTGTTATCAGCTGGTACCGCCAAGTTGTTGTAGGAATGAGAAGTCTATTACAGGGTGATCTCACCTAGAATGGAGTAGGTGCGGAGGAAAGGGTCCGCGTGTAAGAACCAAACTGGGAAATATGACTCAATGAGTCGTTGCTGCTTTGAGACCATGTAGAATTATAGCCAAGCCTGTAATCGTTCCATTAGGTGAAGGTGAAATCTATTGGTTGTTCCGCGGATGATTGGCATTTTTACATAGAAAGCAACTAGTGAGACAGTGTGTATGGTCCACAGTTCTAGGGCTGTTATGAGAGAATGGAGCATGGTTGGTATTGGGAATTCAAGATGGAGTGTAAAGATGCTTCTTGAAATTGATAAAAGCTGGTTGGATTGAACTTTGATTAGGCGCGCCACCTCTCGCCATATGGCATTTGATGGTGGGCATACTTCACGACAGTTGTGTAGGGAAGTATTCACTTCATACTTGCACATTTTGCATGGGAGGCGTTTGAGCGGTCGCTGTTATGTAAGTTCATCTGAGGCATCGCTACTTATCTGCTCTGACCTGGGGTTGGAGGAGTGGGTGGGGGGAGAGTTCCATATTGTTTTTGTGTTGAGAGGTCATAGGGGATGTCCAAAGCATCTAGGTAGTCAACTCTTGCTATGCTAGGCCTGTGGTCCTGGATGTTTCCCAAGGTGGGCTGATCCTGCTTCCAAGTGTGAAGCGTGTTTTGGGTCTTCTCCTCCCCTAGCTAATGACCGTTATTTTGATGGTCTATCCAGAGTTTTTGATGGTGCGGAGGAGGCGTTTGAAGTGTGGTGGGTCCCATGTTGGACAGCGGCATTAAGGTGTGACACGAGGTATGAGAGTAGGCTGGAGGGGTTGTGAGGGTTGGACAGTTTGGGTGATTGCGTAAGTTTGGCCCTGGATGCTCTGGTCCAATGCTGGCGTGGGAGGTCTGTGGATAAGACTTACTCTATCCAGTAAACTAGTATGCGTCTGGCTTGTTCTATAAAAGTCTATTAGATCCATATCACCGCTTTTTTGTGGGATATATAGCATTACCATGCGTACAGGTGGGCGAAATCCTGGCCAAAGCCATTATTGAAACATGGCGCGCACTGAGGAGATGAGAGATGGTGAGAAGGAGATAGCATGGGCAGGGAACCAGATGATTAAGAGAATTAATGAATTTTCAACTGTTTTGCCCCCTGTTAGCCCAGGTGATTTCCTTTAAGGAAGGTACAAAGTTTAATAATCTTTTTAGCAATTTGTTTTCTATCGTCAGTGGCATATCCTCTTGCTTCCAGACACAAACCAAGGTGGCGGAAGGGGTTCAGGGATGGGATGATGCAAAAGGTGGGATGAGAGGGTCAATCTTCCGTGGGTGTTTGGCGGTGAGGGCGATGTTGTCCAGCGTGTTTTGTACTTGCCTAATAGGATGACTTCAGTCTTCTTTTTTTGAGTGTCACGTTGCTCACAGTGGATTATTCTTAAGGGTGTACTCAAGTAGCTGGGCATCTTCGTTAAAGGCTATCCCAGCCACAAAGTCATCTGCAAATGCCACTATCTTGACTGCTGGTTGGCCTTAAGATGTGATGCCAGCTAGGCGTGAGTCAGCTACGCGTAGTAATGGATCTATGCTGAAGTTAAATAGCAACGGGCTGAGGAGATTCTCTTGTTTGAGCTCTGTGTGCGGCTTGATTGAGCCAGTGAGGAAACCAGGGCCGCACACAGCCATGGAGGCTAATTCTGTGAGCAGCATTGCCCAGTCTATGATACTTAATGGGAGTTTGAATGCTTTCAGGCATTCCGTCATGTAAAGCAAGTTGACGCGGTTATATGCCTTTTCTGGTCAAGAAACACCAGGGCACCAGAGGCTTTGGATTGACAGATATTGGCAACAGTGTGGATGTTAGTCCAAATAGATCTCCTGGGTATGAATTAAACTGGTTAGGGGACAGGACATCGTTTAGTATTTCGCCCAGTCTATTGGCTAGAATTTTAGTTAGAAGTTTTTATCTGTATCTGTTAAGGCAATGGTACGCCAGTTAAACAGGTCAAACTTATCACCCTTTTTAAACAGGGTTATGACATAGGCGTCATGTCCTCTTGGCAGTAAGCGGGTGTCCATCAGGATTGTATTCATGGATGCCAGAGGAGTGATGCTATGCATTATAGATATTTCTTATAGCACTCATAGGGTATTTCATCAGGCACTGGGAATTTCTTACACATTGCATTGCGCACGGTGTCCCAGAGCTCTTCCCATGTGATTAATTTAGTTAAATTGTTTTCAGTTGAGTGCACTATAATTTGGTGCAGTTTATGAGTTTTTTTAATTTTTTGGGGGTTGGTTGGGGTGCCATGGTAAAGCTTTTACTAGCATTTTGTACTTTGGTTGATACATCCGATGGGTTGGCTGAATTAGAGCCATTTTTTTCAAATATGTGTGCATTCAAATTGGTTGCCTCAGGAGTGATTTTGGTGGAAGAAGTACGTCAAGCTGTCCTTGCCTTATTTTATGGACTTACTATTTTTTAGCACCTTAATTGGATGCTAGTGCTCAAAGTTGAGGGCGTTCAGGTGGGCAAATATTTTCTGCCATTTTCTCGCCAATATAGGCCATAGTCAGATTTTGGAGCGTTGATCTCAAGGTGTTCAAGTTTAGCCAGTATTCATCAAATTGTGGCTGTGTCAATGTGTTGTTTCCATGAGGTGAGGCGTCATTTTTATTACTAATTTGACTTTAAAGTCTGCCTAATTTGTATTGGGGTCCAATAGGAATGGGGTTGTGAATTTTGGGGTTATGGTTTTTTTATTGACCCAGTTAGATAGTTCGGGTAATTTTATGTTTTCTGGGTGGAATGTCTCCAGGATGACACCTGTGCAGGTGTACAGGTTGCAGACAAGTGCACTGAGATAAATTTTATGGTAAGAAAATCGTTTTTAGTTCTGAAGTTGAATATAGCTGACAGGTGGGATGTGAGGCTAGGATGAGGCCAATACTGCTCATTGAGATGAGCCTGCCCTCGCGCACATGGGGTCAAGTCATTATGGGGAGGAGGGGTGCTCCGGGGAGGAGAGTGTCATATAGGCCGAGGGATGCCTTCATTGCCCAGTGTTTGGTGTGACTTAGAGGTTATCCCATGGGTGTGGGTCATCAGTCTGTGTAGGGGTCGGCCCAGAAGCTGAAGTCACCCAGCACTAGGGTTTTAGGGGGGATGGGGAGCATTAGGAATGTTTATCTGATTTTTCTTTTTGTGCTTGGCGTGTATATGCTTGCTACTGAGAGTGTTTCATCTTACCAGGAGATGGTTGCTACCAGGATGCGTCTGTGCAGATGGGCATTTAATTATGTAATTTTGAATTTTGTGTGTTTCACAACACCCCACAGTACCTTTTCCATGATGATTGAGTTGGTGATATCCTATTTTACTAGGATCTTTATTCCCCCTGTAGGCAGTGGATTTCATGGATGGCCAAGATGTCTACCAGGGGTTTTTTCAGGAAGTCTAGCACTTTGGCTTGAGATGATCGAGCCCTGGCTCCTGCAATGTTTAGCGTCCTAATGGTTACTGAGGTTCCCGTGGCGCCTCAGGAGCAGTTGAGAGGACCATCTGGCCCTATCCCTTCGCAACATTTGCAATATTGTCTCTGGGTGACGAGACCATTACCTCATGTGCAGTTATGCAAAAACTTTTCCTTGGGCGCTTTTGTACGTTTTTACTGGTGGGTGAGTTTGCCTTAGCTTCTTCTGTTGCATTTCATGTTGTTCCATGGTGCCATGTGGGTTGTTTTCAAGGGTTTTAGAATTTACCCACAATTATGTGGATCCTGCCTGTGTGTTGTCAGTGGATCCAAAATGTTTATAAAAATTGAGGGTTTCAGTAATATCTGGACTTCCTAGAATATCATCAGGATTTTTTCTTGGATTAGCTGATGTGATTGGTTGGCACGGGGAGATTTTCTCTATGTTTTCTTGTATTTAGCAAGGGGTAATGGAGGCTGATGCAAGTTATGCTGCCTTGCACAGCTTGTTTGTGGGCCTCCTGTGCCATCTTGCACACCTTGGGCGACTTAGGGTCTATGACCATGTACTGACCGTCCTCTCACAAGAGGAAGGTATGTTTGGTGTTGATGATTATAGCAAAGTCTTTATTGTCTTTATTCATCATTTTGTCACTGAAATCGGGGGCCATTAAGCCCTACTTTACTAAAATGCATTTACCTTGTGCCCCAGGGCACTGCAGTGGTTTCAGATAGGTGGTGCGCTTTCTGGAGTTCCTTTTTGGTTGTATTCTAAGTTTTGGCAGGTTTAGCCAGTTATAATTAATAGTTGGACATAGGTTTCCAGATTAAAGCCTTAGTAAAAATAGCTGGATAACTTTGAACTAGAGTATCTTTCATTTGTTTATTTATTTATTAAATAGTTCTACTCTGGATAGTTTAGAGGATAGGATAAAGTTCACTGAGGGTAGATGCTGAGTGATTGCATCTAGGGTTTGGTCGGTGCTACCACTCCCCATCTGGAGCCACTTGTAACTCTTGCGCGAATTCAACAACTGGCTGCTAAACAATGACAGATATGATTGAGTACCCTCAGATACAGATCACGAGGTTTTGGGCCAGTCCGCCCTGGGGTAGGATGTAGAGCCAATCTACTTAGTTTTCTCTCATTTTTGAAGTTTTTGGTAGCTGAAGTGGAGTTGCTTCTACAAATAATTGGCAAAAGGTTTCTAAAGATTGCAAAAGAAATGGTCAACAGTCGTCATACCATTGGCCTGGAACATTTACAGACTTTTAAGTAGCAGATTTCAAAATTCATAACATCGGTGATCACAAAAAGGGTGCTCTGTAGAATACTGATGGACTAGCCCAAGGATTTTACTAGGAGGCGGCTTATTTACACTAGCATTTTTAACAACAAATGCTGACTGGTTACCCGCGCCAAGCTGTTGTCAGTTATATAAGGTGATGACGGACTTCCAATTCTTTTTTAGCACTAGTGGTGCCCAACCTAAAAAGGGGAGCCGCCTCACATCTTTATTTGCAAAAGAGCCAAACAAAGGAATTATCATAAATTAAAAATTCCCAATATGGCACTTCATCTAACAGCCTGAGATCCATATCAGAAGGTGAGGAAGCTTTGGAGGAACCTTTGTCCAGCGCCTGCTTTAGCTGGTGGACCATGGCGGGCAAAATCAGAGTAGGGGCATCAGCAACATATGGAATAAGGAGGTGTAATTGTGGGTTTTTTTTCGTTAATACTGACTTCCAATTCTTGTTTCTCCCCTTCTGGCGCTGTTTAAGAGATAACAGGCGATACCAATAACCTATCTAACAAACTCAAGAAGTTGTGAGAGCTTTGCGTCTGGTACAGAAGCCATTCTGAATGAATATAATAAGGTTAAGTTGGGGAAATTTTGGAGTTTTTAGCCAGCATAATTCGCTCAGTGGATCCCAAATTAGTGATTAAAAATTCAGGGTTGGCTGCAAATTTATCCACCTTGTTTTGAGTATATATACTGTATATTATTAATAGGTAGAGTTTTAATTTGTGCTCTTACTAAATTGAGTTGAGCTATCTCAATAAGTTAGGATTTGATTTGCGCTCCTTATTAACATGAGTTAAAATTTTCAACAGTTGCCAATTTATGCTTCTCATAAACTTGAGTAGCTATTTCAATGTATAATGGTAGGTTATATTATGAAGTAGATTCCCATTTAGTTTGGGTCAAGCTATATTAAAGTATCAGTCAACTGCAGAGCTTTGGGGACTATCCCTGATATCAAGTTGTATTCTGATTTAATGGCGATTGATGCCAAGCATAGATCAAATAGTTTAGATTATTTTGAAGGTTGAATCAGTGAATATAAAATAATGGTCAATCTATTGTTGCCAGCGAGTAAAGAAAAGAGTTTTTTATGTTTATATTCTGATTTTTGGTGAGTTTGGCCAATGATAATTAATAGGCGGGCATAGGTTGCCAGATTAACGCCTTAGTATACTTAGCTTAAAGTAATTGAATAAATTAACTTTTTTTGACTATCTTATTTATTATTGAAGAGTTTGACTCTGGATGGTTTAGTGGATAGGATTTATAGATCTCATAAGGATAGATGACAGGTAAGTGCATCTAGGGAGTAGTCAGCACTACCACTCTCCATCTGGAGCCATGAGGAACACTCCCAAAATTCACCAACTGGCTGCTAAACAATGACAAATATGATTGAGTACCCCCAGGTAGGGTTCACGGGGGTAGGGGCCGGTCCACCCTGGTGATAGGGTGTAGGTGTTAATCTAAAGCTTTTGGTACTCCTCCTGTAAAGTTGTTGGTAGCTGGAAGTGGAGTTGCTGCTGCAAACAAGTGGCTAATTATGTCAATGATGGTGATTGAGCAAGGGTCAACAGTTGTCATACCGTTGGCCCGGCATATTTACAGGTTGCCCAATGCATCAGATTGTGAAATTCACAACAGGTAGAATTTTCTCTTTTATGGGTAATTATGAGCAACTAGCTAAGTGTGGTATGAGAACTAGGATAATACCTGATGCTCCTGAACTGGACTACTTCCATGAAAACTCTTCTTAATTTACAATAATGAAGAAGTATAAAGGTCAGAGAGGGAGGATCCTTGGGCCAAGGCAGTAATTATAACTAATATACTAAATGGTCAGTACAACTAACTGAGATAAGGAACTCATTAGAGCCTTAGGCCCCTCTTACGTCTGAAGGGGTACTGTTCACAGTCCAGACGGAGAGGCTGATCCTCAGGACCTACATTATCATTTCCTTAATAAATAGGAAATATACTACCTATTGGGCGGTTGATCAGGGCTTAAATAAATTGTCTTTTGGGGGGATTTGATGAGGATGGCAAAGATTATCTCAAGTTGATAGGGGAATTAGTGGGACACATGGGAAGTATAAACTAGCTTAGCAGTTAGTATAATCCTTAGCGCTTACCAGCTTTTTAGAAGGCGTATCCCATTCACGAGACTAGGCACTGAATCAATTGGCAAGTTTCTGTAAGAACAGAATTGCTTCTATTTCAACCTCCTGAAAGTAGCTTAAAAACTATAGGCTTTGTGAAAGTGGGTCTACCCCTTTTGAGGGAGATAACTGAGAGGTATGGAACGCAATATAGTGCTTCTATTGCGCTGGGTGTTATAGACAAAAAGCTTAATGCCTATATCCTTTTTCAACTTTATAGTCACAAGCGTTTTTTAGCCAGTTTCTTAAAGGGGACCTTCATGTTGAGGTCTGCGCATTTTTAACTTGACAAAAGAGCCAGATGTTATATCAAGGCTTGAGTGCCTCTTTTTGGTCAGCAAACTTCTTGTAATCTTCATTTGCTTTTAAAAAGTGTTCCTTAATGAGGTTCTGGGTACTCAAATATGGTCTATGCACTCTTATCTGTGGAAACCACTAAGGACATGCATGGACCATTCTGGAAGGAGGATTATAACTCAGGTTAGCTTCAAGAGGGGAACCTCTAGGGGAAGATTGGGGGGCGGTGAATGCAAAAAGAGTTAAATAAAGGTCTGTAGCCCATATGCTGAGAGGATGAAACATAATAACGCTTTACTGAAGAAGGACTAATTTAACACTATCAGTTTGCCTATCTGACTGGGTGTGGTGATAGGATTTTAAGTTTTCACATTATTAGGCTAAATAGATTATAGTGTATTATCTGCTTTATCCTCTGGGGAATGATTATTGTGTAAACCACATAAAAGATGTAAATTTTATTAGTATTTTGGTAATTATTTGGGCTAATTTATTAATAGGATGTCAATTAGTCTGGCAGATTCGATTTTGCCAGTTTAATTTCTGTTGGGGTGATCCCCAAAAACGTTTGCAAAGGTTTCAATTATTTTAGTGATAAATAACATAAGTTTTGTATGGATCATTAAGGGTTTGATACTGGTTGATAAGGGCTTATTGGCACTTGCTGCAACGTTGATAACGCTTTTATTGACAGCAACTTGCAGGTTATTCTATGAAGGCAACAAGACCTGCTATTAATGGTAAAAAGGTCCCAGTACCTAAGCAGGTTGCTAGCTTAAAAAGGATATTTCACTGAGGTTGGGTAAAGGCGTTTGGACACGCTTTTATAATATCCAATTCAGGTAGGGTCATGACTTAGTAAGAGATGGAATCTGACTAGGCAGATGAAGTAATCATTATTTCAGATGACTCCTAAGGGCAAAATTTATCAGCAATAAACACCGTTCATATTGGGGCGTTAACGGAAGAGTTGGGCGCCAAATTCCCTATACAAATCCCTTAAATTTAATCAGTAAAGTAGAAAAACACAGAATTCTTTGTAAAAAGTAATAGATAGTTATTCAGATTTTTATTATGCTCTTGAGATAAGAGTGGCTGAGATAATTTTCTGTTGTTTTTTATCTTGTACCAGTTCTTGGGATTATAGTTGAAGGTAATCTTTTTCTTTGTCCAAGTTGTCCTCCACCACTCATGTATTTATTTAAATGAGGTAAGCTGACCAGGGGACGGACATTACCAAACTAAAACTAAAACTAAAACTAAAAAGTAACACAACTAATTGTTTCAAACAAAACGCTTAAAATGAGCGATTGAATGAAACGCACTAAACAAACAACCAACCAGGTGAGCAGCGGAGACCACTTATCCCTCCATGGCGGAAGGGGATGGAGGATCAGGGGGCTCATCTTTGGCATCAGCTATCTCTTTCCAGAGTAGGGTTCATGCCAAGGCAGATAGCAAGGGCGTCAGGGCGTCAGGGCATCAGCGGTATGTGGTTTGATATCTCTGATGATTGGTACTTCTGAGTAATTGCCATCCAATAAAATGGCAGTAATATATTTGGCTAAAGCTTTTTCAGCTTTAATGTGGGCGCCTGGTAGTTTAACAAACGTGGCAATATTGGTTTGGGTAAATTAGCTTTAGGATTCCGTGCTACATTTACCACGTTATGGATAGCGTTGGTGACATATTTGTGAAATTTTTTCACATTTTCTCTCTTTTTAAAGAAAGATTTTTGGGTGTAACAGGAGGTGGAATTCCTCCTGTAAGCGCCGCCACTGATTTGGCGGCGGCTTTGCGGAGTGGATTGCATTCTGATTTGGCAGCTGCTTCTACTGCAAGCTGGTGGTTGCTGTGGAATGGTTTAGCGTTTGGTTTTGGGGCATATAAAAGAATGAAGAATTCTGCATCCAATTTTACATTACAGAACTGGTAAACTTGCAGCAATAGTTCTTCAATAATATTACCTAATTCATAGTTTTGTCTAAAAACTCCCATGGGTTCTGACATACTTAAATTGGAGAATCGGCGCATGGTTGTGGACTGGTTGATTTGTTGGAGGTTGTATGGGATCAAACTGGGGGCTAATCCTGATCTTGATTGGAAGAATCATGTGTGGCATTAAGGCAAGGTGGAGGCTGATTGGTGGCTGATGGTGCAGCTGCAGCAACAGGCTTTGGGGGGGGGAGGTAGGATTGTACCCCATGCTGGGATTGGCATGAGGTGGGTGGCAGATTGGTGGCCATTGGACGAACTGTCAGTGACTTTGGGAGCTGCTAGATATGGGCACTTGCGTTTTGAATGGTCTAACTCAAAACAGGATGGACAAATAATCTGTCCGTCCTCAACGTGGGCCCAGAATGGATGGTCAGGGCAGAGGGTAGCAGCACAAAGAGGAATTGACAGGGCAATTTTGTTCATTTTGGGACTGATCATGGCATATGCCTGAGGCTCAGAGAGGCGTGTGTCCCATTTGGGACCACAAATTGCAAGACGAGGTTGGAGTCATAGGCTGCCAAACCTTCCATCAGCTCCTGGTGGAGCACCTCAGCGGGAAGGTGGGTAGGAAAACCTGCGAGAATGCACCACCAAAGTGGTGTCCAAAGGGAGCTGGGTCTAGATTGTGGGGAGAGGGGTACCCTGGAAAACCAGGGGCACAGTTGCTGCAGTAGCGGCATCAGCTTCACAGGGGAACCTGAGATTTAAATACCACTTATAGGGGCAGAAGTCAATAAGAAAAGTAGGACGCATGACCGCCTGAGCCATTTCTATAATGGCTTAGTTATTTTATGGAAAAAGTTTCCCATATTTGACCCTGAGGCTGAATTGCATGTTGCTCTGGGGGAGCACCAGGGGGCAACAGGGTACAACTTGGGTTTGAGCGAGGTGGGCGTCAAGAATTTTGGGAGAAACGAATTGTCTCAAGGGTTTGGTGTGACTGGTTGAGCCAGTCTGAGCGCGTTTTCCTGTCAGATGGAAAATGGCAGGGGGTTTTGGTGCTACCCCACACTGGGGCGGCAGGCAGGGAATCCAATGACATTAGAGCAAGACTACAGCGGGTGGTTATTTTAACTTTTTTTTTAACTGGATAGATTGCTCAGAAAGTTACACCAAGCAGAAAGAGAGTTCCAACACTCATGTAAAAGAATTAAAAGGAGATGTTTCCTTGTTGTTGCGAGAAGTGTCTTTGAGTTATTTGAAAGAAGAGAGCCAGGATCTGTCTAGTATAAACTTACTAATATTAGTTTTAGAGAACTCAACAAGGATAAATGTCTTTATACGGTCATCAACCCTTTTTATTATCCTGATCTACAATCTATTATATGCACAACTTGAGCCTGTGCATTATACACAAAAAAACGTTTACAAGTGGTATGCAGAAATCTGAAGGGTTTTTACTTAAAAGTTTTTAAGAGTGCTTCCCAGAACCTAGCAGTGAACTTGGGGCTGCGATCATTTACAATTTCTTTAAGGAAGCTCAACATTGAGATTACATGAGAGATTCACAGTGCTGCAGTCTCAACAAAGGGTATAGTATTGTGGCAAGATGTAAACAACGATAACTAGGTAACTTATCCAAGGCCACCATAACTTTGTCAAAGCCTTTCGCTGAGGAAGTTTCACATTTTGAAATCTACTAATACTAAGGTCCAGGGGCCTTCTTCTTGTTGTAAATGGTGAAGTAGTCCCTTTCCCCAGCTTGTTCTGACTTGAAGCAGGAGCATGTGAAACAGTTTGCAACCCATGTCAGAATATCCTTGGAGGGATTGGGCCAATTAAAAGTTCTATTTATGAGTTCTGAGGATTTATGAATCCTGAGTGGCCCCTTTGCGGGAGGACTTGATAGTCCTCAACCAACTAGGGTGCGCAGAGTTAGGTAAACCCAAGTCCATACCAAAAGAAAATTACCCCATTCTTCAAAGCCTATAGGGGCGCTTATACTCCTAATTAAGGTCCTCATTCAGCTCAATTCCATAAGATCAGCACAGTTGGGCGCTAATACACAAGAGAAAATGAGCACCTGGATGTATATTATCAAAGGTGCAGTGAGAGGTGCTAAAAAGTATATTGGAGGGGGGCATATTGGCTGTGAGATAAAAGAGGTCTTTCTCTGCATTGGAGGTCATGGACTGTTTCTCATAAAATGTCATGTAGGAAGATCTGTAGACCTGCAATGAACTCATATATCAAAAAGTGGAAGCTATAATTTCCTTGGTAGGTGCACGCCTGGAGATTGGACAGATTTTTGAGGCTTTCAGTAATACAACAGAGATCTATGAGTAGTAGAAAACAGGACTCTCATGTTGTGCTCTCTGGAGGAGGTATCACCAGTTGCTGATAAACCATGACACTGGTGCCAGCTCCTTGTTATAAATGGCCCATGCATGCTCTATAGTGTAGTTCTGGGAGAAATAGGCCTTGGGTGTTCCGCTCCTTCATGTCTTGTAGAAACACCGCACCAACAGAAAATGATAAAGAATCACAGGCCACAATGAAGGTCTTAATATATCTGAATGAAAAGAAACCAGAGCTGATAGAAAATTCTCTGTGATATCCATAAAGGCTTGTAGGCACTCATAAGTCCACATGAAGAGGTTTACTCAGTTAATAGGTGGAGCGGTGCTTCTAACTGAGCAAGGGCAGGGAGAACTTTTTGAGAAAGTTCACCGAGCCAGGGAAGCTCCTGAGTTGGTTATGGGAGGTTAAGTAGTCCAAGAAAGGATAGAATTCAACTTACAGGGAGGAACTGTATATATATTTTTAGGACCAGGTGTATAAAGAAGGTGACCTCTTTGTGAATTTACTCTTGGAGGGGTTTACAAAGAGCCCTTCCTTAAGAAGGGCATACATCACTGTTTATAGGTTTCTAAATGTTGTTCATGTGTAAGCAAGTGGATCATTATGTCATTAGTATAGACGATGTTGCACAGAACATAGGTCGTACAGGACATCATCAATGAGATGCTGGAAGACTCTGAGGATGTTCTTCTACCTTAGGTAATCACCTTGAACTGAGAAAATTCTAAATTAGTACAGAAGGCTGTGAGCCATCCTTCCTATTACTGACCCTCACTTTACTAGAAGCATTAGACAGATTGATCTTAGAGAATATCCATGACTATGCAATATCTTAAGAAATGAATTGTTCTAAAGGCAGGGGGTAAGGATCTAGAACCGTGATTATAAAAGGTGCCCATAATTGACACAGGGCCACAAGGGGTATATCAACCTTTTAGACAAGGAAAACAAGAAGAAAAAGTTTGAAGACTACTTGGAGATCCAGTTCTTCTCCGACATTTCATCTAAACATAACCCCAGGAGCTTTAACCTCCTCTTTGGTGTAAGGATATAATGGCAGTTTATCTTGATCTTGTCCACAGTTAATTGGAATTCCTGATTGTGATCTGTATGGGGTGGGAGTCTGATATCTGGACTTGTGCTCAAGATAACCTTGCAAGGGGTGAGCAAGGAAGTGAAGTCCAGTAGAATGTCCATAGATTTGGGAGCGGAAGGTGACATAGCTCAGAGATGCCTCAAATGGGAGAGTATCAATAAAGAGCAATTCCCTATTGAGACTACTGGATAAAGACAATTAGGATTTGAAGTCTAGATTTATATCCACAGGCTGGCAACTCCATGAGCCAACACTCAAGAAAACAGAATATAGCAGGTCATGTACTGCCAAGAAGTGGTCACAGAAGCAGAAGAGACCTCCAAGATTAAAATCTCTCTAGGCACCATAAAGTGCGGCATTTCATAGGTTCAGAGGAAGCGCCTAGTATTAGAGAATTTTCATCCATGTTTAAATCCAAGAATTAAGCCACTTAGAGGTCGATGAAGTTACTAGCTGCCCCTGTGTCAAGGAGAACCTGTACAGTAAACTTGCGAGATACAGTGCAGAAGGTAATGAGAACAGGAGATTTTCCTGACTATCTCTTTTATGTGCTGTGGTGAGAGAGCAGCATGAGTGGAATCAGAGGCCTTGATAAGAAGTGAGCTCTTAGTAGGTGGTGGTGTGTGTACCCTCCAAAAGAGCATTTTCAAGATCTTCTTGTTAAGACGTCAAAGTAGGGTCCTTGGGGTTCAGGACTGTAATCATATCTTCTCTATCAGAAGTTTTAAAAATTTATGGGTTTTGATTATTTTTAACCATTAACCCCTATAAACTTATTACTTGCACAGATTCAGTTTTTGTGCAATTTGTCCGCGTCATATGATAGTTGATATAACTGTTTGATAATAGTATGATGACTATTATCCGTAGTTGAATGAAAATATTAGATCTTGGCCCAACACTAGTCCAGTATTTCCGCTTGAATTACATGTAATGTCTTGAAATAGGGATTTGTTCCCTCATACCATCTAACCTGATCTTGTCTTAGATTCCCTTTTACAGTTTCTCTGGTTTGACACACAGTCAGCAGCAATCACCAATTTAATTCCGCTTCTTCTCTGTATCTCTGCTCAGATTCTTACTCTTTTCCTTAAAAAGTCTCCCAATTATTGCACAAAGCATTAATCCTAGGAAATAATAGAACAATTGGATGCTGATAAAGTTTACTAAGCTGATATTCTAGTAAAAATGATAGATATATGTCTGTATAAGTATTTTCCTATATCTTAATTGGTAAATTCTAGGGAATTTATAGCGGGGGATTCAGCGCTCAACCCTTGGTTGACACCTCTTCAATGAAACAGCAGCCATTGCTCTTGAATCACCCATCCTTGTCTCAGCAGCGATGGTCTTCCCCATCCTGGATAGGATTCCATCATTGGAAATTTTTGAGACTTAAAACATAAAGAGTTGGAAAACGTGTCCCTAACATTTTCCTCTCAATCTAAGCAACCCAACCATATTTGGCAAGCGACCTGCTTAGGTAATTGGACTTGTTACCCATTAAGGCTAGTCATAAACCAACAGATTTATTCACTAGTTGTAGGTGGCATCACTCGCCTCACAACTTACTCCTTAAATTCCTGATTAGTCAGTGATGAAACCTGACCAATCCAAATTGGTACACCTGATAGTTAATCAACTATCAGATGCCCCTATTTCGTCAGCAACTCTGACCAACGAGCTCTTAAGCATTCATATGGATTGTTCCTCAACAGATTTGACCAGGCGTATAACCTAAAATCCCCCAAACATAGTTACCCTGAAATCAGGGTCAATCGATTTCCAATTCACCTCGCATTAGGGAACTATCCCTAGCAATTACTGGTAATCTAACCAACTGGGAATATGGGCAAAAATCTCAAAAGAAGTGAAGAAGGTGCCAAGGGTTGACATTTCAGTGAGATGCAAATGGAAATGAAGTCAGAGCGTTACAGGCATGGACAAGGTAGTATGTGAGCCCAAAGCAGCTCGTGGGACTGAGATGCTATCCCTCAAAAGATCATCTACTAAGGCTATCTGGTCAAATGTTAAATTAGAGCCTGGAGTTCAAGTTATAGCTTTTTCCTCCCCATCTGAGAGGGAGAATGGTCCGGGGCCCAATTCTCTAATGGGATTGAGTGTCTGAGAATTGAAAGTTATCAGCATAGATTATACCGCAATGCCAGATGAGGGTTTTCATGAACCTTAACACTATGGGAGAGGGTTTAGGGGTTTAAGAGCCGATGAACTGGTCTAAAGGGCCGATCACTGAGAAGATGTGAGGAAAGCCACCCTGATGTAGTCTTCTGGTTATCCCTGACCTTAATTGAACGCGCCAGAGCAAAGGCAATCTCTAAGGTACAAGAAACAGGGTTTCAGGAGGGGTGGCTCGTGGAGGTTGAGTCCATGGCTGCTTTAAAGGAAGAGACTACGGTTTCAGGAGGTACTGTCACTGAGGAGACCAAAGAAGCAAAAGCCTCAGAAAGAGCAGGCAATTATGAGACTCCTTAGCACAAGGTGAAAAGGCGGAGAAGGTGTGAGGCTTTAGATTACAGAGATTACAAGGCCGAAATTATTAAAGCAAGAAAGTATGTAGGGTTCTCATGCATTTGTGGAATGTAACATCCAACGCACCTAGGCACAAGCATCTCCTTCAAGCGTATCAAGAAGTTCCACACTCCACTGATAATTGTGAGTGCAGGGGTTGGGAACACCAACAGAAAAAAGTACCTGAGGCTAGGCCAAGCATTTAAGACTTGATTGTTATCTCAATAAAGGGGACTATTAGGACTCACCACCACCGTAGTTTAGAGAAGAAGCAGTGTTGGCTTTTGGAACCTTATTGAAGTGATGCATACCTTCAGAATCCGCTTGCAGACCTGGATAGTTGAGAAATGAGACCAGATTAAGAAGACCAGGTCAAAAAGTAGATATAGAATCATAGTAAGCAAGTAAGAAATCGCCTCAAAAGTTCCAATGAGTTTGGTGAAGAGTTGCATTTATTGATTGGTTTATCATGCCATAGAAAGGCATATTATAAAAGAACTGGGATTCCAGTATAGGTTTTCAGAACCCAGTGGATAGCCCAGAATGGCATGGCACAGCTGTCTTAATGACTCTAAAAAGGGATGTTCTAGGAAAATGTGAGGAAGATAGTAGTTCAGAAAAACCAAAGGCTCTAAGGAAAACCTAAATGGCTTTAAAGGGCGCAACCGCAAGACTTTCCAAGGTACCCCTAAGGGGGAGAGAGGCATAAGAATGACAGCTCCTCTATGTTTTGCGATTGCTGACCTTTGGGTATAGAAACCTAGTAATTGTGTTGTATCAGTATGTGAATAATAATAATCATTCCAAATAACAAATTTGCGGTTCTAATAAGCATCTCTTTCAGCTAGATCAAATTAGCTAATCTTGTCTTTGTATTGCTCTGGGGTCATATTTTTCCTGATAAATTTTTTTAAAATGCTGCATGAGGTCAGCGGCAGAGACAAGGCATTTAATGAATCTCTTGTGAGATGAGGAATGAGGGCCACCTAATGAGAGTGCTCTGAAAGACCCAGATTTTTTAACCCAATAGGATTGTGCAATTTGGTGTCCCTCTTTTATGATTAGTGTTCCAGAATCAATAAAGCGGAAGGCCACTTGGGGCCAGATTGCGCTAAACCAGTAGTGGGTCAATGGTCAAGTCTCAATTGATAGGGTGTGCAGTGTGCACAACGGATTGGTGATATAGTTCAGGAAGTGTTTTTACAAACTTGAAAACAGCATGTAAAGTTTCTGGGTCAATAGATTGGAAATACCACCAATGAGCTTTGGGACTCCCATGTGGATAGTGGTGTAGTTTTTTGGATCAATTGAATAGTATTAAAATGTTGCAACAAGAAAGAGTACATATAAAACAAATAGGAAATAGAGCTTGTACTAAAAAAGTAGAAAATTTATAAACTTATAACAGCCCTTAAGAGGTACTGTTGACTTTATAGAAGGGAAAGAAAGAATTAAGATAAGCCCAAGAACTGGCCTGGACTGTGACGCATGAGACATAATATGAATAGTTGGTCTAGGAAGAGTGTTGGAGATTAAACTCTGATGAACTATTATAAACAAGATTGAGATTCAGTGTCTTAGTCTAAACGGATTTTAAAGATCCCATCTGAGATATCTAATTCTTAGATAGACTGACAATCAACCCTTTGGAGTTATCAACCTCCTATGAAGGATGAGGCTAAGCAATCTGAAGGGACTAAGCCCTCCACAAGAAGGTCAATCCCATCTAATAAGAACCTTATCAGATCTGACCATCAAAAGTATAGCAATATTAATCAGCAATATTAGTCCTCTATTAGAAAAGATTTTACCTCAGTTGAAGCACGAAAATCCTCATGAAGAACTACCAAATCTACCCCTATAAATATCCCACATTTCTAACTAATAAAGTACCTCTATTTTTGTCTTGCGCAGCTCAATTTTGGTCTATTCATAACAGAGTTCTGTATTCTGATTGGAATTTATTATTGCAACAAAACTAATAACTTTGTTGCCTTGTTTCCACTTTCACTAGAGCCACAAAACTAATAATCATGTGGCCTTTGTAGCGCCTGAATATTGCAATCTCTCAAGTTATTCCAATATTGGTGCTTTCTGCCAGTTCTGCTTCTGAGGCTACCTGGTGAAAACATATTTTCACGACGATGAATAATCTAGTGAAGAAAGCCCCTCTTCTGAGGATCAATGAGTATCACCTGATGGGTACTTCAACAGGCAGGAGATGCCTTCCACTAATATGAGTTATCTTCTATTTTGAACATCTATGGATTTTGCCATTAAGGGTCCTAACCAAGATAATTATCTTTTTCAATCTGCTGATGTGGAATAAACAGTCAAGGGCTTAAAAGGGAGGCTATTCAGCCCGGTACCCATCCTAACCAAGACTGAGCAGCTAAGGTTGCAGTTAATATGATGGTCTTATATAACAGAGCAGTTTATAACATATTGAAGTTGGTTTGGCTAGAACAGAGCAGTATCTCCCGCTGTATGTGCATCCAACCATTAATCACATACTGCAGATTTTGGTGCTACATCATCTTGTGATCCACCATCAGTTGACCCTGGCGCAACAATTTCATTCTCAGTTATCCTCTATCTATGAGACTGCTTCTAAATTTGGTCAGGATAATCGTGAAGCTATGCTCAATAATAGGAGGGAAATCAATGATCTACATAACCATCTGGTGAGAATTGACAATGGAGTTGTGGGTTACATCAGCCAAGAAGTAGCTCAACAGATTAATGATATTGCTAATCCTATTCAACACCAAATCACTACCCTTTAAGATAAGATTACAAAATTAACTGTGACAATTGTGGGCTTAACATGAGGAATGCTTTGTTGAACTCGACAGGCTACTTCAACAATTTTCCAAATTGTGGATACTATTCAAGAAGGTGGACCCAGTCCTATTGGTCTACCTGGACCTCCGGGACCACCTAGTTCTCCTTTGGTGAGCCCAGGACCCCCTGGTGAACGAGGTCCTCAAAGCCTTGCGGGTCAACAGGGCCCTCTGGGCCTGCAGGTCGCGACAGTTTGCAAGGACCCCAGGACCTCCTGATCCCCCAGATCAACACTTTCAGTTCACGATTCTAAACCTTTGAGTCTACTGGTATCTAGAGTGCAGGCATTAGAAAACCAAATCTGAGCCATAGCTCAAGGATGTTTCTTATCTCTAGAAGGCCTTCTGGATAACTCAAATTATTCACTAACCAACTTATTAATGGTGTTGATAATGCTCATCGTCTATGCAATGCTAACCAATCTAAGCAAGAAACTCAGTTTCCAATGTTGACTTCTTCCATTGATTAGTTAACCACTAAATACAGAGTTCTCAAGAATAAGAAAGAAGTGATTATCGCTGCAAAGTCTAACTTAAATCAATCGCCTGCAAATAAACATCTTACACAATGGGTTCAAAATTTTACATGATGATCTCAACCATTTGTGACAACAAGTTGACCAAATTCCCACTCAAGCCCATATCCCTGAGTCTGAGCCCTCAGAAGCTGATCCAGCAATGGTATCTGGCATACACGTTTTAAGCAATGAATTCATCGCTTTTAAAACTACCTTTAAGGATAAGTATGATCCGAGTGAAGGAAGCATCCATTAATTTCTATTTGTCTATGAACGAGCAATGGACAGGGCGACATATCAACAGAAAGCTTGCCATATTACTTCTTGTTAAACTAATTCGCTCAAGAAATCATGGTTCCTCACCTTAAGGTTTGCAATATATGGGATCAAGTGAAAACCACCCTTTTTAAGGAATTTGGGAGAGATAAGATTCTATCCAATCAATAGCAAGCCTTTATGAGCATCCATGTCAAGCGAGGAGAGTCAATCCAAGATTTTGCTAAAAGATTTTATCATGAGGCCCAGATTCTCACTATTTCTGATTGTATTACTATAGATGATGCCATTCAGCTGTGATGAGTGCGTTTGCTTCTCATACTCAGTTATTACTACATTTAAAATCTCTTATAAGAAATTTCAGATATATTTTCAACATCAAAGAGGCATTAATGGAGATCCCAATGGTGTGGTGCACCCGACCTCTACTAATAACCCTCATACCTATATCCATAAATGCTGCATAGACTCAAACCTAAACTTAAGGATCTTTGCATCTATTGCGGTCTAGTGGGTCATATGGAAAGCTCAATTTTGGAAGAAACAAGCTGAAGAGTTGAAAAATGAGGAGTCAGCATAGGGCAAGAGGCTCCCTGTGCTGACTTACCTCCTGTGCCTCAATCGCAATCTTTTAATACTCCTAAAGACTGTTATGTGATATATGCTACTGGTGAACATGATATCCCTGATGATTTAGCATACAAAGTTACTATTTCTTTGTATGTTTCAGTTTCATCTTCTAATTCAACTCAATCATTTAGTCCCTCAGTATTTTAAATCCTGAACTATGGCACTGATGTGACCTGGGTGGAAGTCATAGTACATAAAGTGAAAGTTTTAGCTAATATCCACACAGTATTGCCATAAATGTGATCTTGTCCGAGCTTATGAAAAAAATCAAAGTGGCGCCAGACCTAAATCATTTTCAAGACTACGGAACAGCTGGTCCTTCATATATTAAATCCATAGGAGCTTATTCTTCTTTTTGAATGCACTTTGGAAAGTTGGTTATTTTGGCCCCTACAGTAGTGATGGAAAACAACTGCTATGACTTGTTTTGGGAACCTAATTTCTTATTTATTTTGATGTGATAATTAGTCTTTAGACAATTATTTTCATTTAATTGAATAATGAGTACCTTTAATTTTAAAAAATGTCCTCAATAGAAAAAGCAAACTCAAATGACGCGTTTGCTTATTTGAATATCCTACTTCTATCTCTCATCTTATATACCAAATTTTGGGACTCTAAGACTAATCTTCCGCCTCCTTCTGCATATGCCTCTGAAGGAATGCCTTTTTACTTTAATAATTTAATTACTATTCCCCCAAAAGCTCAAGTTATACTTGATACTGGAGCACAGGTATTCATGCCAGCTCATCATGTACTAGAGATCTCAGGTATCAGTAATCCCTCTCATTTGGAGGCCTTAACCTGCCCCAGTATCCTTGATCCTGCTTATAATGGGACTGTTCTAGTCTTACTAGCTAACCTTACCCATTGACCTATGTAATTGAATTGAAGTAACCCTAATGCTTATGTGCAGCCTACTCCTGTGAATGAAATTTTATCCATCTTGGGATGTGGGGTTATACATGATTTTGTATTGGAAGAACCACCTATGATTGCTAGAGTTGACATTGTTTTTTGGAGATTTAATTACTCTAGAACAACAGCATGAAGAAGAAGCTCTAATTGAAGAGTATGCAGATATATTCGCCATGTGTCCTGGAGATTTTGGGATAATGAAAGATGTGCAGCATCAGGTGAAAATTGGGGATACTCCCCCTATTTGAGCCCAGCCTTATCGCAAATTTAAAGTTGAGGAGGCTCAGGTCTCAGTGGAATTGAAACAACTCCTCGATGCTGGGCTACTAACGCTTTCTCAAAGCCCATGGGCTTCCCCTCTACTTCTCATCTGAAAAAAGATGGAGGTCCTAGAGTGGTTATGTTCCATTGTCAGCTTAATGCTGTTACCTAAAAGGAATCTTGTCCTCTACCTCGCATTGATGACTCATTAAGATATTGTCTGAGTCACAGTTCTTCTCAGCCATGGACCTTTCTAGTTGCTACTGGCAAATTGACCTAGCTCCGGAAGACCGTCAAAAACGCGCCTTAAACCTCTAGTGAGGGGTTATTTGAACCTACTTGTATGCCGCAGGGGCTTTGTAGTGTCCCTGCTACTTTTCAAAGAGCCATGGATGGCTTATATGGTGATTTGAAACTTTCCTGCATTATAGTTTATTTAGATGATATAACTGTTTTCTCTCACACTTTTGATGCGCATTTAGCTCATTTAAAGGAAGTATTTGGTCGAATGCGCCGCACTTTGCTTAAGCCAAAACCATCTAAGTGTGCTTTTTTCAAAAGTGAAATGGGATTCTTAGGCCATAAAGTTAATTACGATAGGATTAAACTATTATCTAATATAATACAAGCTATTTTGGACATTCCTGTTCCTAATAGCTTACAAGAGATTCAAGTGTTTTTTAGGGATTGTTGGTTATTTCTGACAATTCATCCCCCATTTTAGTGAGATTGCGAAGCCTTTAGTCTATTTATTGCACAAGGAATTTCCTTTCTTATGGGAAGAATCACAACAGCAAGCTTTTGATCTTTTGCATCAAGCTTTAGTTAGCGCCCTAATTTTAGCCCATCCTGATTTTTCAAAACCCTTTATCTTATTTACTGATGCCAGTGATATAGCTATTGGGCTATTCTGGCTCATCATGACTCCAGCCTGGTTGATCATCCCTTTGCTTATTATAGTAAAACCCTTTCCAAGGCAGAATTCAATTATAGTGTTACTGAGAGAAAATGCCTCACAGTTCTATCCGCCATCAAGCATTTTCGCCCTTATCTCTATGGAAAACATTTCACTATCATCATGGATCACGCTTCCTTGAAATGGTTACAACAAATGAAAAATCTCGATGGACACTTATCTAGATGGGCGTTAAAGCTTCATAATTGTGACTTTTCAATTCAACATCGCGCTGGAGCTATACACCAAAATGCTGATGGACTTTCTCAGTTCACTATACTTATGTTATTTACTATTAAGGAAGATCTTATCTATGATCTAATTGGAAGACCTGAACTCTGGTATCGTGAATCTGAAAGACATTATACCAAATCTACAAACCTTAACCGAGAATACTCTATTTAAAGAAGGTTCTTTTATATAAGATTTTGGGATCTAAATGGCTGCTTTATTTGGCCTTCTGCGAGGATTAATACTATTATGGAGTCTAATAAAAATGTGGGGCATGAAGCTGTCGCTAAAACCTTACAGTGGTTGAAAGATCATTGTTACTGGGATACATGCTGGAAACTAAGCACAATGTGTTGGAGACTTGTCTTACTTGCCAACAACAGTGTGGTGGAAATCCGATTTACCAACACAAAATTGTGGGACCTTCAGAACCTTTTTCCACTGTGAGTATTGATGTGGTGAGCCCTCTCCCTACTGCTACTTATAGTTATCATTATATCATTTTAGATATCGACCATTTTACCAATTGGATTGAAGCTGTCTCAGTTCCCAATGTCACCACTAAGGCTACTGAATACTTCCTTTTTAAGCAAGTTTTCACCCAGCATGGTAGACCAAAAGTTCTATTATCTGATAATGTGACATACTTTGTTTCACAGGTGGTATCTGAGCTCACTATATTAATGGGTACCTATCATTCATTTATAATACCTTACAATCCTTCCATTAATGGTGCAGTAGAATAAGCAAATAGTACCTTTGTAGCCATTCCTTGAAAGATGGCTTCCAGCGATCCTAGTAGATGGAAACTCTACTTACCAAGTGCGATGTTAGCCTATAGGGTTAGCTACCATCACATAATTTGAAAGTCTCTCTTCAAGGCTCTTTACGGTTGGGATCCTATTTACCCTCAACTGTACAATCTATACTTGATGCTGCAACCTTACAAACTACTGATTTAGTTCTAAAAAGACTAGCTGATTGAATTATCAGAGTACAAGCCAAAGCCTCAAGTTCTCTTGCTGCTACAACCTTAAAAGAGGGAACTAGAACTAATGCTATATACCCTACGCTACCTGAATATCAGATTGGGGCTCTTGTAATCTTTTATCATCATAGACCTGGAGAACGGATTGACAAGATTGATACTTTATGGACTAGCTCTTACTGTACTATTTATTGTCAGGGTATTGAATACTCCAGTTTCATCTACCGGTACTGGGACTGTTACAATAGAGTTCATAGTAGGTTTCTTTGTAAGTAAGTGCCCCATAGGCAAGATCTTGAGGGGGATTAATGGAGATTCAACTGCAATGACAGATTATAAAAAAGATCAAGATTCAGTGTCTCGGTCTAATAAGATCTTAAAAACCCCATCAGAGACATCTGATTCTCAGATAGACCAACAATCGACCCTTTGGAGCTATCAGCTTCCTATGAAGGATGAGGCTAAGCAATCTGAAGGGGCTAAACAATCTGAAGGGGCTAAGCCCTCCACAATAAAGTTGATCACATCTAATAAGAACCTTATCAGATCTGACCATCAAAAGTATAGCAATATTAATCAGCAATATTAGTCCTCTATTAGAAAAGATCTTACCTCAGTTGAAGCATGAAAATCCTCACAAAGAACTACCAAACTTACCCCTATAAATATCCCTGGTTTTTAACTAGTAAAATACCACTATTTTTGTCTCGCGTAGATCAATTTATATCTAGTCATAACAGATTTCTGTATTCAAATTGGAAAACATTATTGCAACGAATTTATAACTTCATTGCCTTGTTTCCACCTTTTCTAGAGCCACAAAACTAATATTTTTGTACCTTTGTTGTGCTTGAATATCGAAATTTCTCACAAAATTCCAATAAAGAGTAATATAGCTTGAGGAAATTTTGAAGTTTTAGATAGCATCATAAAAGCTTTAGATTCTGGATTCACATATGAGAGAACAAATATGATCAATACAAACAATTTACATAGATTCATTATAACTGGTGGATTGGTGCAGCAAGTTTTGCACAGATGCATTATGACTTGGTGATTAGTTAAATAACTTCAGAGGTGATTTAGGGAACTGGCTTTTTAATCTATGATCCATTTCATTAGATATGAACCAATAAAGTCTTTCAATTTTTTAATTTATTAGGTTTTGAGGCGGATTCTGACCCTTTCTGGGAAATTATGAGCAACCAGGATAGGTGTGGGATGAGCTCTAGGATGCTACTGGAGGCCCCTGGACTGGAATACCTTCATAAAAACCTTTATAATTTCCAATAAGGAATAAGAAGAAAATGGCGCCAGAGAGAGAGGATCTTTAGGGTCAAGGCAATAACCCATCGCTCATATAACACATAAAGCAAATAATAAACTGAGATAAAGGACACTGGAGCCCTGTGACCCTCTTATACCAGAATTGGTACTGCTTTCAGTCCATGTGGAGAGACTGAGCTTAGGACTTATAGTTAAGCCACTATTGTCCAAAGAGAACCTATAGCATATATTGGTTAAACGCTGAATTAATATAGTAATTTGTTTCGGCCATACTAATGCTCCTCCTACTTGCCTTTTATACAATCAAATATATCTGGATAAGTTAGCCTTTTTCCAGGTAAGTAAATTCGCTTATAACATCTAAGAGTATCTATATCATGCCACCCACCTCAGATCACCAATATGCCGCTAACCCAATCTGAGTCAATAAAGTCCATGAGATTACTTGGTTGGGGTTGATGAATTAGGTAAAATTATTCCCATACTTAATGGTCTGGATCTCCGCCCTTTAAACTGTACCTCAACCCCAATTATGTGCCCAATTCTCTACTCACCATTATGTGCCTCGTCCTGATGGCTCCCCATTTCAAAATGATCATCAACTGGCTGAAGAGGTAGTTGATTTTCCTTAAATGTCACCCATACCGTGTAGCCAATGCAAAATCAGTTCAATATTGGCTGCGGGACTGCCACCTCCTGTCCTTCCCAGAACCATTCTACCCAAGAAAAGATAGAACACCTCCTCTACTATCAGGGTGTTGCATAAAGCGGTTCAAAAAAGTTTTAGCAGTTGTAAAGTTTGTCCCAAAGATCCACTTTATCTGCAGCAACCTTGCAACCTTCGCCAAACTCCAAAGTATGCTTTTAAGCCAATAAAGCTCTTACTAGCTACATCTCCAACCGCCTTGCACATATTGAGTATCAAGCACCTCTTTGCTACCTTAACCCCCTTTCCAAAATGCACCCATACCTGTTTTCTTGGCTTTTTTCCATAACTTGTCCCCTCAGATGAGGTCAAAGAGCCTACAGATTACCTTTCATCCTCTGTCATAGTTATATAGCAGTTTCCACTTCCAACTTGGTTGGTGAGTATTGTTTGAGCTTGCATTGGTTTAAATGGATCCGTCCTTCTAATATCATTTTTTAAGTTTATTTAGATCTTTTGAGCATCAGTAATGTCAATTACCAGGATGGCGTGCCCTGAATAACATAAAGAATATTTTTAATACCCTAACAGTTTATAAAGATAATCATAGGTTCCAACTTTACCTCAATTGTAATCTTTAAATCCACTATTCAATTTTGGTTTCATACTGAATAAGAGGGTCTTTACCCATATCTTTCTTGGTGGGATGCTAGATGGTTGATGACCCTTATAATGAGGAGGCAAAGCTGTACTATACCACAGGCCATTCTACATGCAATTAATAATGCATCCCTATTAGCCAATTAAAATATTATAATAATCTTAAAGTACTGAGATAAATTTTAAATACAAATTTGGGCCTCTCAGCAGTGGTTGATTAAAAACTTTAAAACCCAGACCACTTTTAGTATTTCTTATGAGATTTAAAACTTATAATGTTTAAAATTAAGTTATTACTAGGTCATTAATCATAATCTAAAAAGACAACAATTTTTTTACTGATAACTTTAGTATCCATAGAACACCCCTTTCCTTAGTTAATCATTTGCTTGTTCTATATGCAAAATATATCTCAGAACAAAAAGTTACCTTAAATTTCTTAGACCAATTATTGTTAGGTTTTATTTTCTTTAAACATTCTATCACTCATGATGGCGTGTATTTTTTGCATTCATATATAACAGCATGAAAGATCTTATCTATACGAGTCATTCATTTACTCTTCCAGGACCACAAAACTTATTTTTACATTCTCTTCTTAGGGAAAGACGAATAGATAATATGAAAAAACATGGAGCTATATAGCTTTTATCTTTATTCCTGAAGCAGGTCATAGTCCTCTCATAAACATGACGATGCATGTACCTAGAATTTTTTCTTGTTAGGTTTCCTACCCGCAAAAACGCCTCTTCTAGACAAACTTCTTATCTTATGTGCTTTGATTAGCGGATGAAGACAATGTCAATATATTTTTTTAGTAAGACAATGTCAATATATCATAATATTTATTTTATATGTATATCTTAGGTTTTAATATAAAACAACTCATATGGATCTTCTTTTAGTATTTAATCTCTCTTCTAAGTGTACTTAGTTAAAATTTAATAAGCTTCTTTTATTGTCACACAAATATAAATACCAAAAGATTTCTTGTTAAAAGACTCTTAAATAATATATCTATACAACTTATTAAATATTATCTAAAAAATCTTTCAAACCCAAGTATCAGCTGGTTTAAAATCAAATTATATTTTTCATTAAACTATCATACACAACAAAATTTATATCCTATATACTTATTAATATTTCTGATAATTATCATAGCACTATTTGTCGAATTTGAGCATAATGAGTGGAGTAAGTATATCTTTTTATCTTCTTTATATATATTAGCCAATTATCTCCCTTATTTGTAACATATATATGAAGATTTACAAAAAATAGTCATAAGTTTTTTAAAATAGTTGATAACATGCTCTGTATTGGATAGTTCAGACATGATTATGCACATAAACTTAAAAAACTATGTTCAAACCAAAAACCTCCTAGATACTAAAGATTTTTAGTGCTTCTAGTAAAAGGAAGATAGACAATGCTTAGAGATCTATAATAGCTTATTAGGTGTTTTTGATAAGCTTTTAACGCTCATCTAGTTAGTAGATCTGATTATAATTCATTAGGGAAGCTTTTAAATTATTAAAGGGCTTTAATTTTGTATAATTTTAGTTAAAAACTGTAAATTTAGAGGATACTATTAGTATGGTTGACTACATAAGTTATTTCTTGTGTTGAAGTTTTGGCCTACTTCAAATGGGCAGGTTCTCCTTCTGAGATAAGTTGGAGTTTTAAGCGCCTATTGTATGGAAACAATAGACCTTATGACGACTGTAGTTAAGATATAAACTCCTAGAAATGACACTTAAAGCTGTATTCTTCTGTCGTTTACTTGTACAATGGCTTACTGCCCTGACCTTCCTGATCCCAAGTAATTTCTCGACTTAATACAATGAAAAAGTATCAAATGCAAAAAGCTTGCATATTTAACTATTATTTTGTAGTGCTAAAAGATTGTTTTTTATTTTTATAAGATTAAGATAATTTATAGAGCTTGATGTTAGCCACACCTTAACCATGACACCTCACCCCTCATTGGCACTTAGCAAGTTGATCACAATGAAAACTTCAGAGGGTCTACAAACTATGAGGCTATGTGGTAACTCAGCTTGGCCTCATGGTTGTTGTCTAACTGACAATTGTCTCAAGATAGCGTTTCCTCTGATGTGTCTTTTTTTTAGTACTAGATGGTCCTCCTCTGATGTGTCTTAAAATGGCTCCATTGCTCCTCTCAAGCAACAATAGCACATACCAAGTCGATTTGTACCACTAATTAGTAATTAATTAAATAAAAAACTCAATTGACATTTAAAACTAATTTCGACATAGACCAAAAAAGGCCACAAGCCTGGGTCTTTAAGTCAACTATTATTAAGTCCAACTTAGTCAACAAAGCCCCAGGTCACGTGTTAACTAGTCATATATTATTATGTGGAATCGCTAGGCCTAGGACCCCAAGCTTCACATATACTTGAAATAGTATTGATCCCTAATCACTGATAACTTCAATATAACTCATATTTAATTAGGCATAAGCTAACAATATTTTTTTATTAAATTACCCAACGATTAGGTCCAGTTACCAACTCAACACTTCCCCTGACTTGACTAGATAAAAGTGGTGGGTACCCTTCTTTCTGGGTCACAATGTCCAATTTCTCACCATCTTTGATATATGAGCGCTATGTTAATAGCCTTTCAACTTTGGATAAACGAGTCTTCTTAAAACTAAACACTTCAATGCGGCATGTTATGGTCGACTCATGAGTTTTGCCTTCAATCTCTCAGGCTGGTTCCACCAGCTACGCTTCAACAGTTCTTAAAAGTGAAACTTCACAGCCTGCTGCAACTTCAACAATATTTGATGAGCCTGACCAGGCCCACTTGGCTTTAAGTTCTGAACAACAAAAATCCTGATGTGTCAAGAATGATCCTCCCTCAAACGTCTACTTAACTCTTCATGCACCTGAAGCTGGTCAGCCCAAGGAAATCCTCATTCAGCATTAATCTGCTTTGGAAGGGGATCTCCTTCCTGACTCCTTATTCTCACTTTTCAATTCTTCCCTTCTTCCAGCTTTATTTCTTCACTTTGTGCAGGCAGTGTGGCTTTGTCAGGTTTTGAACTCAATTCGATGACAGAACTTGCTGAAGCCTACTTGTCATCTGCACATGGCTTCAAGCCTGAGGTTGCCCCATTCAATAATTTGAGGCTAATCAGGCTTTTTTTGCCAACTTGGTAGCTAGGATTTGGTGTGCTCCCACAGCAGTCCATACCAATATTCACAATCCATTGGGCCTCAAAAATTGGCTTTCAAAATATTGGCACATCCTTATAATATACTGAGCCCTTTTTTAAAAGCCTAGCAAATGATCTATCTGAAAAAACATCCCTCAGATGGCTCTACTGGCGCATGCATTCGCTTCCCTCCTTCCTCTCTTTCCACAGAGACTGTGTCAACACGAGCAGGGTTTTAGATGGGGCCCATTCAAAGATGTTTTGCAAAAAGTGTTTCTCCCCAAATTTACCCTTGCCTTGAAAGTCTTCTCGCCAACTGTATCTTCCTTTCTATGGCTTTTTCTTCAGACTATAACCTCTCTCTAATGTTTGATAGTCCCTTCCAATGGTTGTTTTCTTTAGTTTGATGGCCTTTTCTAAGTGACCAGGCCAGCGTGTTAGGTGTTAAGCCGTTTTGGATTTGGTGCATCTCTGACAGGGTCTTGAAAGTTGATACTTTTATGAGATTCACATATCTCCTGCATTGCTACAGGCTTCCCAAGTTTGATCTCACTCTCCTCCCCCTCCCAAATAAGGGTCATCCAGTCCCGTGGCGAAGAGGCCAAGGAGTTTATAAATTAAATTTTTATGTTTTATTTAACTGAGGCAAGCTGACCAGGGGATGGACAATACAGAGCTCCGAGGAGCAAAAATTAAACTACGCTAGATTCTAAACAAACAGAAAGAGATGAGCGTATCACTCAAACTGAATCAAAAAAATAAAAATAAAACTAAAATTAACCAACCAGGTCAGATGCGGTGTACCACTATACACACATGTTGGGGGGGTGAGTTGGGATAGGGAGGCTCATCTTCCTCCTCTGTGTTGAACAGTGTATGGCAGAGCGCTGAGAGCATGGGCATGGGTGCATCCTCAAAATTGGGGTCAAGGTAGCAAAGTGGATTGTGAAGCTCAAATTTAGCTTTGAGGATGGTTGTAATATATTTGGAAAGGGATTTCTCAGCCTTGAGGTGAACTTTGGGTAGTGTGGTAAAGGTGACAATGTTGTTGCTGGTAATGCAGATCTTGGGGCCAAACTTTGTGACCATCGCAACTTTTTGTACTGCCTTGTGGGCAACTTGTTGGAATCAGATGAATTCTTTTTTATGAATTTAGCATGGGGGAAAGGATAGGAGGGTACCCCTTTGGCCAAGTCTGCGACTGATTTTGCTGCAGCCTTTCAAAGGGGGTGACAATCAGGGGAGGCAACAGCCTCTTTGGTGAGTTGGTGGTCACTTTGGATTTCACTAGCATCTGATCATAGAGCATAGTGGCAAGTTGGGAATTGAGCCGCATATTCTGCATTTAGGTACATTTTAAGGCCTGGGGCTTTGACTGAGTTGGGGATGGGATTTCCCAAATCATCAACTTCCTCTAAGTAAATTTCTAGGGATTTTGGTTGAAGATGATAGGTTGATCAGCATATGGGTGGGCTGCATTAAGTGGCTGGGTGGGTTTTTTTTGCATTTACTGGGGTCCATGCTGGCTCCTGATTAATTGGAGTAGGTGTGGTGGTTTGGCATGTCAATTCCTTATTGTTTGAATCCGTGGCATTTACATCTACCATTTTGGGTGGGGGGGAGGGAGGATTGTGCCCCATTTGAAAAAGAATTTTATGTTGGCTATGGGAGCATCATGGGGGAGTCAAGCGCGTTGGCTCCATCTCAGGCTATGGTGGGGCATCGCCACTTTGAGTGGTCCAGGTCAAAACAAATGGGGCAGATCGTGCGCCCCTTATCTACTCTGGCCCAGTAATGGTTGTTGGGGGCATAGCAGACAACAGTGTGAGGGGGAATCGAAATGGCAATTTTGCTTGATATTGGGCATATGGTTGCAAAGGGGCGTGGGCCCACTAGTTGGTTGGCTCCATTGGGAACCACATATTGTAAAATGGGGTCTGCGTCATATACTGACAACCCAGCTATTATTTCAATGTATAAAGTTTTTTTTGGAGAGAGGTGGGTGGGGAGGCCTGCAAATTGAACCACAAGAGTGGTATCATCAGGAAACTGGGTGCAAGTGGTTGAGATTGAGGTTTCCTAGAACACCAGGGTAATGTTGGCTGCGATTGCAGCATTGGCTTCACAAGTGAAGCCAAGGTCAAAGTACCCTCTGTAGGGGCAGAAGTCAATAAAGCCTGCAGGCTGCATAAGCATCTGGGCTAGTTGATTATTTATTTGCTATTGTAGGGGAACAAGTTGCCATATTTGACCTGGAGGCCAAATTGTATCTTGCTTTGGGGGAGCACAATGGGGCGATAGGGCCCTATTTGAGAACGTGAAAGATGGAGGGCGAGATCCCTGGGGGAGTGTATCAACCCAAGGAATTGGGGGGCTAGTCAATCTGGTTTGAAAGCATCTCCTGATGGGCGGAAGACACTAGGGGGTTTCGCCACTGCCCCAAAATTTTGAGCAGCGGGCGGTCAGGCCAAGGACGTTGGTGGTTTACTATTTGTCAGTTTTTCAGAGTTGTTTAGTTCTTCTGTTTATCTAAATTCATTAAATGTGTTATAAAACGGAAAGTTAAATTTTTATGTACTTAGTTGTTACAGTCTTTTTTTTCTTTTACTGTGTATACATTCTATTTTATGTTTTTATTTTTTATTATAGTCTATCATGTTTTTTTCGCTATTTTTCTTTATGATACAGATGAAGGAAAAGAGTGTACTCAATTCACAACCTAGCTGCCTTGATCCATAATAGTTTATACGTCTTTGGACGATTTCTTTAATATAATAGATGACCCTTTCCAAAACAAAGCCAGCTTGTGCGCGTGGCCTGCAATATGATTGGCACAATATAATACAAAGTCTTCTCCTGAAACTTATACACACTAGCTAGTTTAGCATTATCATGGCTCTTCCAGCATGTTTTTGATTAATCACATACTGATAAGCTTCAGAGTGCAACTTGATTAAGGTCTTCGCCAGTTGATCAACATAACTCTTTGGGACAATTATCTCAGTTGAATTGAGTATCAAATATAATAATGGAGGTAGAGAGGTCTGTCTACCATACAGAAGTCAATATGGAGAGTGGCCCGTGCTGCAGTGATGTCCAATATTGTACAAAAATACTGTAGCACTAATGAAAGTAGCCCACTGTGAAGGCTCTGCAGCTAAGTTTTTGCGCAATATGCCAACTAGAGTGTCATTCACTCATTCTACTATACCATTAGTCTCAGGATGGTATGATGTTGACAACACTCCCTTGATGGACATTAACTCATTCAACCGTTGCCCCATCTGGGAAGCAATTTTGTGCCATTATCCGTAAAGATCTTCTGGGGCATCCTTGCTTTATAAACATTACAGTCCATAATAAGCTTGGCATTAGTCAAGGCCCCAACGTCTCAAATTGCTTTTGCTTCCACCCATTTTTTCAGATAGTCAATAGCAACAATTATGTATTGGTTGTCTAGGCTACTCACAGGCAAAGGGCAAACTACATCAATTGACATGGTATGCCAGGCCCAGTCAGGTTTGATAATCAATATTTCATATCTGACTATGTGGGCTTTGCGATTTGGAATGAATGACATTCGTCAAGTACATCATGGATATTGAATTGCATGAGATCCTAATAGTAACTAGATCAAATTACTGTAACCTGTTTTGGTCAGTTCTCTGTGCCCAACGGCATTGTGGGCTTTAGTAACAATATCCATTTGTTCTGAAGGTTTTAAGAAAGATTCTTCTCTGCCCCTCAGCTTAAGCTTGTATAAAACTCCATTTTGATATTCAGTGTCAGTTAATGCTTTTTTTATCGCCTTTTGTACTTCAGGCGGCTCGTCCCCATACTTTTGAGTAATCATATTTTCATGAAGCTCATTGGACAAACCTCTCAGGATGGCTACAATAAGAAGTTGCTACAGTCCATCTGCGTTTTGGTGGGCCTCTCCAGCTCTTTGATTAATTTCATAGTCATATGCCTGTAATTTCAGAGCTCAGCGGGCTGACCGTCCCTCAGGCTCCTTGAGATTGTGGAGCTAGCGTAATGAGCTGTGATTAGTCACTACTTGAAACTTGGTGCCATGAATGTACACCCAAAATATTTACCTGCGTAGATGACAGCCAAAAAAGCTTGCTTGGCCACCACATAATTACACTCATGCATATTCAGCATCCTGCTGCAATAAACAAAAGGATGCTCCTTGCTAGCATACCCATCTGGCATAGCACACCCCCAATCATGGTCAATGAGGCATCAGTTTATACGATAAAAGGCCTACTTACTTCTGGATATTTTTGGACATGAGCCATGCTTATTGTGGTTTTCAATGCCTCAAAGGCATGCTGAAACTCATCTGCCCAGCAACAACAAACTCCTCCTTGTAGTAAATGGAATAAGGGCTCAGCAATCCTTGAAAATCCTTCTACAAATCTTCAATAGTATCCTATAATGCCTAAGAATATTTAAACATCCTCATACTCATTGGAGCTTGCATATTTTAATTGCCTCCACCTTTTGAGTCTGAGGCCGCAAGACTTTTAGATCAATGATAAACCAGAGGTATTTCAATTGTTCTTTGAAGAATTGGCATTTTCTAGGTTTTATCTTCAGATTGGCTTTCAACAGCCATTTGAACACTTATTCAATTTGCTCCAGATGTTCAGAAAACATCTGCAAAAAGACATTGATATCATCCAGGTATACCAGTATGCAGGATAAATTAAGGTCCCCAAATTTATGTACAAAGTGCACTGAAAGGTCGCTGGTGCATTGCACAGTCCCTGTGGCATGAGCGTCAATTGAAACAGCCCTTGTGCAGCAATCATCACGCACTTCTCTGTCTCCTCTTGAGGCATTTCAATTTGCCAGTATCTGGAGATAAGGTCCATTGCAGTAAAATAATTCGCCCCTCCAAGATGGTCCAGGCATTGTCAATTCTAGGAAACAGATTGAAATCCTTCTTTGTAATGGCATTGAGGCGACGCTAATCAATTAAAACTCAACTTCTACCATTTTTTTTCTTCACAATCAAAACCAGGCTGGCCCATGGGCTTTTTTAGGGAACAATTATTCCACTTTTCAGAAATTTGTCTAACTCTTCTCTGAATGATTTGTCACTAGCCTGGCACCAGTTAACATAATTATAATAGGCACATGGTCTCCAGTGTCAAAGAAGTGCTTTAATCCTTTTGGCCAGCCTAAATCTTGGTCATTTTTGGCGAAAGTTTGGGTTATCATTCAAACGACTCAACTGCTTCATCTTTCTGATGTTATAATAATCCAGTAAATAACTCTTGGGAATTGGACTTTTCTTTCTTCTTGACATCACTAACAAGCAATCTTTATTAAAAGTAACAGTTAGTTTTCCATCGCCACCTACACTGCATCAGTTTTCCATTTATGTCTGCAGATCCACACCTGCTGCCCCAGTATGGGGCAGTGGTGCTCCACCTGATAGAGTTTTCTGCCCAGCAGGCAAACACAAGTGGAATGGCTCATCCGGCCTGCCTAATGCATTGGGCTGATTTGTCCCTCCAAGGGACTTATTATTGCACTTAGCGCAAGTCCACCCAACCTGCCCCCACCCCCTAGCACTTCCCTGATATAATACTTTCTTTTGCCTCTGCATCGAGTACAGATGTCTCTTCCCATATGCTGACAAAGCGATAATTGAGCTGGCAACAGCCACGTTTGAATCAGCTGGGTTTATCAACTTCCGCTCTTACAAGGGCTATTTTGATATATGCTTTCCCACTGAAGAGGACGCAGCCGCTGCAGCAGCTATGCCATTACTTTATAAAAACACACCCATTACCACCACCCATACATGCCTCCTCAGTGATACCACATTTGTGGTAACCTTTTAAAACCCTTCCTTCTCACCTTCCCCCTCAAACACTCTATGAAGAATTGATGACAGGGCTGTCCAAATAAGACACAGACCCCATCCTCCACTTCCTTGTCCCAATTGGTGCTGAACAATTAGTGGCACCATGGGCAATGGGCACCCATTACCCTCCACCAGCCATCCATAGCCCAGCCCATCCCACCGCATACCTATATCCCATCTGCATCGAAGCACTTCTTTTGGGCTCATGTCAACAATTGCTGCACAGTTTGTCCCCCCTGCCATGAGTTGGACCACTCAAAAAAGCCCTGTCGCTAAAGCCAAAAAATGTGGAAGCTGCCAAGCCCACATGTGAGGCCACACAAACAGCATTTGAGTGGGGATTTTGGCTGCCCCCACCCCCCAGCTGAACATTTGAGAAATCAATAAACCTTTGCAACCAAAGCCCAAGATAGCCAAATTTCTCACAATATATCCAATCAGGAGCAGGTTTGGACCCAAATTTAAACCAACCAATTTCCCGCCCTAAAACTTACCAATCACAGCCATGTCTCTCCAAATCAATCCTACTCAACCAAAATCCCTGAGACTTATTGGATGAAATAACTGAATCTGGGGAATTGTCCCACCTCCGGACTTTCCAATTAATTTAGAGCCATATTTACCTTCAGACTTTGATTCCCCATTCCCACATAAAAAATATGTCCCCAAACCCACTGCTACCCAATTCTTATGTGACCATCAATTTGCTGAGGCAGTGGTGGCCTCTCCTGATAGTTTCCATCTCTGAGTAGCCATGGCACTCTTGGTTGCTGAATTTTATGAAGGGCTACATTTAACTAAATTCCCTGCCAATTTCCCTGAGGTTGCAAAAAAGGAAAACAAACGATTAAAAGAAACTGCCACCTCTGCTGTCAAGCATGTGGCTGCACTGGCAGAATTTTCCCCCACCACGCATATCACCAGAGCCAATATTACGAATTTCGCCCAGCTTCCTGATGCACGCATACAAGCTGAACACCATGTTGCCAAACTCCTGGAGGCTTTGCTCCAGGCCCATATTGTTACTAAAGATCTCAACAATTATCTAATTCACCTCAACCCACATCCTGCGGATGCCCCAATCCCCTTGCTCTCAACTTTAATCTGCCTCTTTAATGGTGAAGATGGAATTGTTAATTTGCCTGATCCCCCCACCCCTCCGCCATGTTGGGATAAGCGGTTCAATGCTGCTACACCTAGTAGATTATTTTTCCTTTTGTTTTGGTGTCTCACCACACATTTATGGATTTTATTTTGTGTTTTTGGTCACTTATTTGTTTTATATTGGTAATGTCTGTCCCCTGGTCATCTTACCTTGAATAAAATTTAAAATTTAAAATTTAAAATCTAATTTAAACTCTTGGGAATTACAGCATGTACCCCTAGGTTCTCAATCAGTAACCCAAACTCAGATGAATTTCCAAATTTGACAGCTGATTTTAACTTGTCCCTCAGAATCAGATGCATGAATGCAACTACTTGATATTTCTTGACCTCAATAATTTGGCTGGTCAAATTTGCTAATAGGACATCAACTTACCCCGTCCCTAGTATAAGCATTTCAGGTGCTATACTAGGTTCCACCTGAGATCATTTATAAAAGGCGGTTTGACCTCCCCATATAGTACTTCTGAAATGTTCAGCGTAGTCCCAGTTTTCATAACTAGTTGATGGCCTGGAGCTATTGTCGCATCCTTATTTACCCTTTAGAGGTATTCCTTAATTTTAATTTATGGCAACTGGAATGGGGCGGCTTTGATTTCCCCATTGATATATCCCACTGGCATTATCCCATCGGCATAAAATATTAAAAAAGTTTTTGCAATGGCTAGTGGGCTTTGTATTGGCATGACAGTAGTAACTTGGGAGTGATTGTCCCAATATCTTCAAAATGATTTCTTTAGGATTGCACGAGATCCCATAGGTCCTTAGAAAGCTAGTTTTAATTAATATGTCATAATTGGCGTTGGGAAGCACTTTTGCGGCTGCAGCTACTACCAAAGCTCCAAATAGGTCCGGCAGGGAGCTATATGTTCATTTACTCTTAATGCTGTTGGGGCCCATGGTCCCATATTCCTAATTGTGGTCAATGTCAGGCGCAATCTTTAACTTCTTGACCAGCTTCGTGGAGACAATGTTTACAGGTGCTCCACTAACAACAATATCCATAACTTTGATTTTGTTGACCATAATATTAACATAAGTGCACTCAGAGAAATAAAAATCAACAGAGATTATAGATGAATTAAGAAGAATCTAAAAGAGTAAAGAGTGTGCTTCAGAGTATTTCTGATACTAGGACGTTCATTAATGAATGTGTCAATTGGCATAGCTATATTCACCCACTTTAAGGTTGGGGTATCTGCTGCATTTCTCGACCCTTTAATCAGAATATTCTCAAGTATATGTTGCACATAAGGTTTAATGACTACTTCAGAGGCTTCAGGTATGACAACCTTACCTGAGAGCAAGTCACCGCATGTACATTTGTAGAATCTTCATTCTTTACTAAAATAGGACTTGTTACATTGGTAATCAAGGCCCTGTGGCCGTCATGCTCTTGTCAGTCAGGTGGGACTGACATTTCTGGTACAAAAGAGTGTCCCGTGTCTTTTGTGCTTGTTCTTTTCCCTCCTTCTGCGCGTTATCCATAAGGACTATATTGACATTACGCAGTTAGCATTGAGTAGCAAAGTGCCCTTTATGATTGCAGTTGTAGTAAGTAATCTCATTCAATGAGGTTAGGGCCCTTGTATTTTCGATTTGTTCAGCTTTCAAAGGCGGATCACTTTCAGTCTTCTTATTAATTTTAAAGGGTTTTCCAGCAGAGGCAGTAGGTCCTGATCTGTATCCAGTGTTGGGAGGGCCATATTTTTGTGAACATCTGCATAGATAATCAACCAATTCGGACATTACAAGGTTTTGCACAAAAGCAGGCAATAAATTGTTCAACTAATTTTGGTAAGGTTGTACTGCATGTTGTAATGCAATCTTAGCGTCAAAATCAATCATAGCCTTTGCGCCTAGGAGACTTGACTTTGCAATAGAATCAATCTGCAAGTTGACCCTTTGTTTTGTCTTTCTTAAAGCAAATATTCATGAACTTAGATTTTTTAGTCATCATTTGTTCTGGACTTCCTAATTTATAAAGTACGGCCTCTTTGACTTCAGCGTAGGTTTGGTTCTCGTCCACATGAGGCATAATTAGCTCAATGCTCCACTCATCTAAGAAGTTGATAATAGTGGCTGTTTTGTTGCGGTCACTGGAAACATACGTGGCCATTTCAAAGCATTTGACTAATGTGGGCACACTTCCATTCTTGTCAAAAGCAGGAAGATTTGACGGTTTGTAATTATCTTTCTCCCACTCATGGTTATCATGATTGCTTATATTCTGGCTTGAACCAGGCGTATCAAGGCGCTGAGGCACTGCAGCATGGTTTGAGGAATTTTGGTTGGCCAAAGCAACCATATTGCTCGCCATTTGCCAACATGGCCCAATGTCAGTTTTGGTAGCTACTTCTGAAGCTTCTTTTTTTAGTACTAGATGGTCCCAACCCAAGGGGGGATTAATCCCTTCTGAAGCTTCTTCCTCATAATATTCAGAAGTATTTCCAGTCAATTGGTTCATGGCACACTGGCAATTCCTGTCATCCAATGCTCAGATTCAATTGTTGTTTTCATTTTTCCAATTGATAAGGTTTTTTTAACTTTAGTTTCATAATTTCCTCATTCAGGCTAGCAGTTTGTAGTTGCAGGACAGAAATCATTTGGTACTTTTCCTTAATTGACTTCTTTCAATGGTTTAATTCTCCGTGGAGAATATTGTTTGACTCATTAATAGAGGTAACATCCTCATTGAGATTATTGATCTGTCAATTTAGCTGATCAACGGAGTCCTGAATTTTTCTAATTCTCGCCCATAGGCCCTCGAAATTTGTGCGCCAGTAGTTAATTTTCTCGGTATAATCATCCTTCATCTGCGAAATTTGGGTGCTCAGTCAATGATACTTGTCACAAATTTCATTGTTATGGTTTAACTGTACCTCTTGTTCTTTGTGGTTGAGCCTCATGAACTCTGAAGCATTAAAGAAGTCTGATTGATAATTTTGACCCATGATTCAGAAACTCCTTTATTCTCCAAAAAGTTGTCAAAGATGGGATGAAATCTGTTGTTTGGCTCTTGCGCTAATTCTGCTAACATTTATTAGCCCAAGTGGCTAGATTATAATTCGCTTACAGACTGAAACAGACCTTGGAAAAGTTAGCATCCAAACGCTCATCCAAGAGTTAGCCCACCTGACTGGAGCTTCATGAAAAGTTCACCAACTCAGTAATGGCCGCGTGATGGCAGGCAATAGTCATCATAGATTTTCTGGAGGTAGGGTGTACAAATATAATTAAGTATTGAGTGATGTTCTCTATCCCAATTAAAATTGTTTCAGATTTGAGCTACACTCAATTGGTGATGATCTAGATATCTTATCCACAACACAACTTGATGTTGTTAGTGATAAAAAGAGTTGCTTCTGTTGTCCTCAGGCCCTTGTCTCATTTGATACCCTCTTAACAAGTGATGTTTAAGACGTTCCAGTTCTTTGTGTGAGATAGGTTCGTTGGTGTAGGTAATAATGGTTACATCTTTCCAGTTAATTTGGGATACAGTCATTTCAGTATTCCCATCGGGCCAAGTAATGGTTCTGAGAAATTAATTGGGGTTGCTCCCCTGTTTGGCATGGTCGCCATCTGCGTTCCCAGCCATGAGCGCCATTTGTTAAAGTTTTGGCCTACTTCAAAAGAGCTGGGTGCTCTTCTGAAATAAGTCAGAGTTTTGAGCGCCTATTGTATGGAGACAATAGACCTTATGAATACTGTAGTTAAGATACAAACTCCTAAAAATGACACTTAAAGCTGTATTCTTGTGTCATTTACTTGTATGATGACTCACTACCATGATCTTCCTAATCTCAAGAAATTTTTTTGACTTTATACATCGGAAAAAGTATTAAATGCAAAAAGCTTGTTTATTACACTATTAACTTGTGGCGATAAAAAGTTGTGTTTTATTTGTATGAAATTAGGGATAATTTATAGGGTTTAATGTTAACCACACCTCAACCATGACACCTTTCCCTCATTGGCACTTAGCAAGTTGATCACAATGAAAACTTCAGAGGGTCTACAAACTATGAGGCTCTGCGGTAACTCAGCTTGGCCTCATGGTTGTTGTCTAACTGACAATTGTCTCAAGACAGCGTTTCCTATGATGCGTCTGAAAATTAGTTAAACGTTGCTCCTCTCAAGCAACACTAGCACATACCAAGGAGAACTGTACCACTAATTAGTAATTAAACTAGTTGAAGGCTTGATTGACATAAAAACTAATTTCAACATAAACCAACAAAGCCCACAATCCTGAGTCTTTAAATCAGATACTATTAAATCCAACTTAACCAACAAAGCAAAGGACTGTAATATCTAGTCAAATATTATTAAGTGGAGTTGCTAGGCCGCAGATCCCAATCTTCACATATACTTAGATTATTTTCATCCCTAATCAATGATCCCTTTGATATAATCCATAATAAATTAGGCATACGCTAATTTATTAATTTACTATTAAGTTACCCAACAATCAGGTCCAGTCAACTACTCAACATCTTTTATAATTTTAGACAAGATAAATTTATTATTTTCTTACATTTAGGCTATGATTAAGGATTTAAATCATTTTAAGGGGAATTAATTACTAGTAAACTCAATATAAAAATCTTGTTAGGGAAGCTACCTTTTTTGTAAAAGTAGAACATGATAGCTTCAGGATTTATAACTTCTTTTTTTAGTACTAGATGGTCCCACAGGATTTATAACTTCTAATATGTTAGAACTTCCCAATAGAACTTGACAGAGACCTGTCTTACCTCCAACTTTTATACAAAGATACTGATTAACCTACCATTGATAAGTCTTATTTAATCTAAGATTAAAGTAGAAAATACAATACACTTTTCATAACTTAGACGAAAAGATATTTTTAAGACGATTAAACTCAAGTTTATATACTAGAATATAATATGATAAAAAATTAGGCGTGTGTTGGGCTTTTGCCATATTCCCAGCTGGCTAGATTACCAAAATCGCTAGGGGATAATTCCCTAATGCGAGGTGAATTGGAAATTGGTTGACCCTAACTTTGGGGTAACTATGTTTGGGGGATTTTAAGTCATTTGCCTGGTCAGATCCGTCAGGAATTGATCTGGACGAATGCTTAAGATCTTGTCAGGAAAGAGTTGCTGACGAAATAGGGGCTCTGATAGTTGATTAACTATCTTATTTACCAATTGAGATTGGTCAGGTTTCATCACTGACTAATGTAAATTTAAGGAGTAAGTTGCAAGGCGAGTGATGCTGCCTGTAACTAGCAAATTGATCAGTTGGTTTGTGACCTTCCTTAATGGGTAACAAGTCCCATTAACTAAGCAGGTCGCTTGCCAAATATGGTTGGGTTGCTTGGATCAAGAGGAAAAGGTTAGGGACACACTTTCTGACTCTTTCCAGTTTTAGGTCTCAAGGATGTCCATTGCCAGAATCCTAGCCAGAATGGGGAAGACCATCACTGCTGAGACGATGATGGGTGATTCAATGGCAACAGCTGCCATTTCATCAAAGAGATGTCAACTGAGGGATGGGCGCCAAATCCCCCACTAAAAACCCTAGAATTCACTAATAATAAAAAACGCATTTTGGAAGAGATAAAGATCAGCTCAACTTTCCATTTGGTTTCACCCATCCTGGTGTTGATACAGGTGATAAGGATTTAATCAGCCAGGTGGGCCAAGATCCTTGTATGGCAGGAAGCCAGAAAAAACAAACTTTATGACTTAATAAAGAGACACACACAGAGTATACAGTAGATGTACTAACTTAAAAAACACAACAGAGTATACAGTAGATATACTAGCTTAGTAAACTTTGCCAGCATTCATTTGTTCTATTCTTTCTCAGGGTATTATTGCTGTATGCAATAATTGGGAGACTCTTTAAAATAAATAGTAAGGATCTAAGTGGAGATCCAGAGAAGAAACGGAATCAAATATGAGATTGCTGCCAACTATGTGTTGAACCAGATAAACTGTCACATGGGAATCTAAGAGAAGATCAGGTTAGATGGTATGAGGGAACAAATCCCTATTTCAAGGCATCAAAAGTATTTCAAGCAGAAATACTGGCTGAGCATTGGGCTGAGATCTAAGAATTCCATTCAACTTTGGATAATAGTTGTCATAATAACATCAACTGATAATATCAACTATCATAGAAGGCAGACGAATTTACAAAACCTGAACCTGTGCAAGAAATAAATATATAGGGTTTGTTGGCCAAAAATAATCATCACCCATAAATTTTTACAAAGTGGTGCTCACTACAGGGGTGTAGTTGAGTAGAAGAACTTAGGAATGTTGTCATATGAAGATGTTTCTAATTCTGGCAATGAGTTAGTGGGGAAAGTAACAATAACGAAGACAGAACATTAAGTGGATCACGTTAATTGGCATTCACCCAGATCAGAAGTGGAGCTTCAAACGAAGCGAATTAAAGATACTCAATATTCAGGAAAAGGACTTGCAGCCTAGATATGGAACTATCTAGTGCTGCAAGAAAAGCTTTTTACTGGACATCTACTTGAGATGAAGAGAGTCAGAAGGGCCAACTTAGGTTGAAATTGGGTCCGCTTGAAATAGTCCTGAGGAGTGAGTGTTTAGATGAGGTATTGGATAAAATAGGAAGCAATTAATTAAGAGAATTGGATTTCCATACCAATGAAGATATGAAGTCAAAACAGGAAACAATTGATCCAAGATAGTGGAGAGAATTATTTGACTCATTAAACTCAATTAATGATCAGAAATTGCTGGGTATGAGTTCATCAATTTAAGACAAAATTGGATGAAGCTAATAAGGCCAGAACGATCTGTGTGATTAAGGGATCATATCCAGATCACTAGTTGATTTATTTCCAATGTTTTGGATGGCCACGTAGGCCAAAAATTGTTTCAGGAGAAAAACGATTTCAACAATTAACTGTAACTGTTGACTAATGAGATATGAAGATTCAAGCATTAGTTGCCAAAATATGAGATGAAATTAAAACCTGTTGGATGAATAACCAGTCGGGATTAAAGGCCTAAGATCTATTTAAGAGTATTGCCAAAGTCAGCAAGTGTAGACTATATGTAAAGAGACAGTGGTGCTGATCGTATAGTGAAGAAGGTCAATATTAAAAATCAGAAGTATTGGACCTAAGAGAAAGTATTTTCAATGTGCCCAGAGGACCTCTGAACTATTAAATGATTATGTCCTGAGATTTTGGTCAAGTCTCAGAAGAGGACCACTGAACCAAATGGATGATTTATTTTAAGAGGATAAGATTTTGAGCCATAATAACTGGTAGGTTAGAGTATACCTAGGACCCAGTTTGGATGAAGGGGAAAAGAAGGACCTCTGAACCTTTTTGTAGGTTACAAGTCCCATTGCAAAAGATATACATATATAACATATAAAATATAAAAAAACCGATTTAATTGGTTCATGATTTTTAGACCTAGGAAGCGACAAGAAATTCCAGCAGCTGAACTAAGGATATTCCATGATTTTGGGACCCTTGATGAGATGGAATTATTGGCTGGGGTAATCAAGAGTATCAACCTATTGGTTGATCGAGAGCAACTCACTAATCTGACAGAAGGACAGCAAGAGGAGGTGTTCAAATTGTTTGAAAAGTATTGGTAAGTTTCTACCCAAGATGACCATACTTTGGGATGTGCAAGAGATGTGATCCTCAAGGTTGATATCGGGGAAATCTGCTGATCATAATGAGACCAATTTGACGGTCAAAGGTGACTGAGCAGGGGCTTCTCACTAGAATGCAGATGGCTTATAGCGGTTACCAATGGTCCATATGGTATACCAGCAGGCGGATGAGTTATTCCAGAGAATGGTTGATGGAGAAATTGGGGATGAGCTCAGAGAAAACCAAGGTGTGCTTCAAAAAGTGATGGAAAACACCAAGACCATGGATGGACAAGTGTTTAAGATGATAAACAGGAATCAGTTACTATTCCCAAAGCTGTTAGAAAGAGCAGCTATCTTTCAAGCCGCTCATAAGGTTGTCGAGCATGGAGGCCTGAGAAAAATGACTGATCATATTCACCAGCACTACTACTGGTAGTCAATCAACTACAATGTTGCTGACTATCTAGCTTGTGTGGAGTGCCAGTAACACAAGCTACATAAGAATACAACTGGATACCGACTGGTCTTCCACGGATTTGCTTGGCATATGGTGTCCATTGATGTGATGGGACCGCTGACAATGAGCACAGGGGGAGTCAAATACATAATAGTTGTGATCAATCATCTGACAAGATGAGTTGAAACAAAGGCTTTGGAGAAAGTTGATATTACTGGTACTGCAATATTTCATCTTGGATCAAGTAGTATACTGGCATGGATGTTCACAAGTCCTGATGAGCAACAATGAAACTAACTTCACGTTTCAAGTGATTCCACAGTTAAATGAGATAAAAGGGATTCGAGGAGTTGTGTCTGTACCCTACCAGCTGGAGACAAATGGACTGGTGGAACGAGTCAATGGAACGCTGGCCATGACGCTTAGGAAGCTGATCGCAGGAAGAATGTCCGCATAGGGAACGTACCTGAGTTCAGTGACATCTGCCTACAATATCAGTCATCATATGGCAACAGAAAAAACGCTGTTTGAATTTCTATATTGGAGGAAGGCCACGTTACCTCTGATATTATATTCAGTGGTGGAACCAACATTGGGATGAGTGCCAAGCAGTAACTGAACCAATTGACAAATATCTAATTTAAATGCAATAACAAGCATTTGATATGACTTTGAAGAAAAGGATATGAGCAAAAATGATGGACGATAAGAACTGACCAGCCTTATCAGAATATCAAATAGGCAAAAGAGTTGCCTATTGCGATAAGCATGGTTTCAGGAAAAGAAACAAAACTGGAAGCAAAGTGGTCAAGTCTGTTTGAGATTAAAGCCAAGATGGTGACAGACGCCTACTCCATCAAGAACCTCTTGGATGGAAGAGTAGTAAATTGAGTCCATGCTAAGTATTTGAAGTAATGGATTGATGAAAAAAATAACAAAAAAAGTTTTGAAGTACTGCTGAACCATTAAGTTGGTTATGACCTAATGATTAGGTCAAGTCCAAAAAAGGACCTCTGAACCATAGAAAACTGGTAGGTCTAAGAATACTTAGGATCCAGTTTGGGGAAAAAAAGAAAATATGGATCAATGAACCAAAAAAAGGTCAAGTCCCATGGGAAAAGAAGAAAAAATAAAATATTGATAAAGATATTGGGAAAAAAGAAGAGATTATATAAAACCACATAGAAAAAAATGATATATTTTATAATTCTTATCTTTATTAATTATCCTCAATTCAGGGATGATTCCGATTATGTTGCCTCTTGGGGGAGGGAGGATGGATCACAGTAGGAGTGAATAACCTGTCAAAATCTATGTGAGATTTGACACTAGCAAGGGCTAGACCTACATGAAACCAAGTTCATTGAGCAGATGCAGATCCCTGCGAGAAAGTGACAGGGGAAGAGAAATTGATGTGTCAGAAGAAGCTAATTGTAATACTCCAGAGTGGGGAGGGAAGCAACAGTACAGGAAGAGACAGTCAAAATATAACCCTGAGTAATCCCAATATTGTGCCAGAGCTGGAAGATTAGTCTTGAGTGCTTGCTGACGGGCTTTGTCAAGTTACCAGACATATGGATCGGCAGTGAACAAGGGATACTAGATGGGGGTTGCCAAATAATGCCCCTATTAAAGCCATTAGTAGAAGATACCAATGGGGCACACCAGAAATGAGATAGTTGTGCAAGGAGCAAATGGCATCCTGTAAGCAATGACTATGAGCTTCTCAGAAGCTGAAGCAGAAGGAGCAATGGAAGCTGGGAGAGGTGGAAGCTTCATGGCCCAACTTTGAAAAACTTGGCTGGCAAAGCAAAGTGCATAAGCAGTGATATCCCAATCTAGGATGTTCTTAAAATTAGAAGGATTCAGCGATATGGATAAAGCCTTGATGACTTGGGCCCTTAATTCTTCATAGAGGAGTTTGAAATGAATGCTGTTGCCAATGGTGATTTTGGTCGCTAATACAGCTGGCTTGTAATATTGACCAAGTCAGAAGAGGAACTCCAGAAGCAATTCTGGCCTGGAGAGTAAGAAACGATCAAGTGAGAAGGGCATTATTTCAGGAGCATCAACAATGATGTTAGGCGCATCAGCGAAAGGAGTTGAATCCAGGAGAGTGTCAAAATCCAACTCTGGAATTGACAACAGAGGAAGGATTGGCCACAAGTCATTTGAGACAATTGATAATCTGGTTTCAGAGTGGTTGGTTACCCATTCTGGTAATTCCATGGAAGGACTAACCACTGGCGTCAGACTAGGAGTATGAGTCCTGGAAGGACCGTAGAAGAGGTTTTGTCATGCAGCCTGGCTCATCTGCTGGAAGAGCCGAAGACCTTGATCAGACAAACTGTTGAGTAGCTGTTGCTACCACAACTCAGAATTTGACATATAAGCTGGGCAAGAGGGGGATGTTGGACTTAAATGATAGTCGACATTATGCACTTACAATCAAATTAATCAATTTTGGACATCGATGAATCCCCCTTGGGTTGGGACCATCTAGTACTAAAAAAGCTCCAATTTTGGAGAAACTAATTTCAAAATTAATGGTATAAGCTCTCCAGAGAAGACTTAAGAATGATATGAGCTAAGAGGTTATGAGAAGAAAATAACAAGGGCGAACATAAATGAGAATTCTTAAGTGAGCCGCAAAAAACATTGATGGAAAGAGTCTCCTGTCAAGGATGAGGTGAAAATCAGGAAATCGAGAATGCTGGACCAAGAATCCTGAATATGACGATGGGTCATATGCCCTGATGGGGGAAAACAGATCCTAGGATTAATATTGTCATGAGTAAATAAATCAGCCCAGAATGACAGAAGATCATGGGGACCGCACTCTGAGTAGGTGGTAGCAAGTAGGAAGAGGAAGAGGGCTGCATGCCAAAGGACATCCTGCGCAGCGTTGAGTACTGATGATTGTACTCCGCTTGAGCAAATGAAGTATTTGACCAAGTGTCCAAAGCAGTGTTCTCCTGCCCCAGTCCTTTTCTTGCTGAAGTACTAGGCAAGAGGGGGATGTGTTGGGATTTTTTCCAATATTCCCAGCTGACTAGATTAAAAGGAATTACTAGGGGATAGTTCCCTAATGCGAGGTGAATTGGAAATTGGTTGACCCTGATTTCAGAGTAACTATGTGTGAGGGATTTAAGGTTATTCGCCTGGTCAGATCCATAGGGGATCAATCTGGATGAATTTTTAAGTTCTTGTCAGGAAGAGTTGCTGATAAAATAGGGGCACCTGATAGTTGATTAACTATCAGGTGTACCAATTGGGATCAGTCAGGTTTCATCACTGACTGATTGGGAATTTAAGGAGTAATTTGCGAGGCAAGTTGATACCATCTGCAACTAGTGAATCAATCAGTTGGTTCATGACCTGCCTTAATGGGTAACAAGTCCCATTAACTAAGCAGGTCGCTTGCCAAATATGGTTGGGTTGCTTGGATTGAGAGAAAAAGTTAGGGACACATTTTATGACTCTTTCCATTTTAGGTCTTGAGGATGTCCAATGACAGAATCCTAGCCAGGATGGGGAAGACCATCACTGCTGAGACAATGATGGGTGATTCGATGGCAACAGTTGCCATTTTATTTAAGAGGTTTCAACTGAGGGTTGAGCAATGAATCCCCCACTATAAATTACCTAGAATTCACTAATAATAAAAAACGCATTTTGGAAGAGATAAAGATCAGCTCAACTTTCCATTTGGTTTCACCCATCCTGGTGTTGATACAGGTGATAAGGATTTAATCAGCCAAGTGGGCCAAGATCCTTGCATGGCAGGAAACCAGAAAAAACACACTTTATGACTTATTAAAGAGACACACACAGAGTATACAGTAGATGTACTAACTTTAAAAACACAACAGAATATACAGTAGATGTACTAACTTTAAAAACACAACAGAGTATACAGTAGATATACTAGCTTATTAAACTTTGTCAGCATTTAATTATTCTATTCTTCCTCAAGGATATTATTGCTGTGTGCAATAATTGGGAAGATCTTTAAAGAAAATAGTAATGATCTAAGTGGAGACCCAGAGAAGAAGCGGAATCAAATCTGAGATCGCTGCCAACTATGTGTTGAACCAGATAAACTGTCACATGGGAATCTAAGAGAAGATCAGGTTAGATGGTATGAGGGAACAAATCCACATCAAGGCATCAAAAGTATTTCAAGCAGAAATACTGGCTGAGCATTGGTCTGAGATCTAAGAATTCCATTTAACTATGGATAATAGTTTTCATAATATTATCAACTAATTATATCAACTATCATACAACGCGAAAAATTGCACAAAACCCACACCTGTGCAAGTAATAAGTTTATATGGGTTATTGGCCAAAAATAATCATCACTTATAGATTTTACAGCGTGTAATTTATTTTTAGGTAGAGATATGAGTTATGCTTCAAATCCTTGCAAATAACATATTTACCCTCTTTACTAGCTTTATTATACCTTGATCCTTGAGAAATTTTTCTGAGGGTTTTACTCTTGCTATTTTTTGAGGCCTCATATGGCTTATTGATGCCACTGAATAGTATAGGTAATTTATAATTATTTTTTAGGAATTTTCATCAAAATTAAGAAACATTTTTCTCTGTTGTGTTGCATGAGACTTTTAATGATGATCCAATAAAGAATATTAAGTTTTTACATTCTCATAGGGAGTCTCTTATATTAAATTTCTCAACTTGATGATCTAAATAATATTTATTGAATTTTACGATTTTTAAAATAATCTAAAGATACCAGTATTACCAGTTTAAATTAATTTTTGACTTAACATTTATTTTAAGCTCACACTTTATCACTTCCATAATAGAGAAAGTACATGATCCTGAAGTGTTAGGTTCCACAGCATCAACTTATAAGAAGAGATCAATAAAATGATTAGAGATGACTTGTTCATGTAATTAAATGACTGTAACTTGAGCGTGGTTATCCCTATCAGACTTTTCTTTAGTTTGGATGAAGCCATGACCTGGGTTTAATACTCTGAAAAAGTTGCATCTTCCCAGCATATATGTTATATACTGATCTGTTACCACGTTGCTGGTCCCATTATAGAAACTATAATTTGTGATTTCAACGTACCATCCAATTTACCTCACCTATTCCAGATTTCTGAGCCAACAATTAGGGATAATCGCCTCCTTAGCAACACATAACTAGTGGGTTCAAGCGACCTTCATACTCAATCGCCCCATCTTATTTATTATATAATGATGTTGGGGATGAGTCCAGTGCAAAATATATTATTTTAAAATCACAACTTCGCGCCATACATATCAAGTAATTATATATGGAATTTCAATTTTAAACCTTCCTTACTCCCAACTTTAAACAGGGGATGCTACCAACTAATATTCCTCTATTTTTAACCATGTACTATAAATAGTACCCTAACCTATATTATAAACAATCTTTACATCATAATGTTTTATCTACAACTAAATTTTATTTAAGAAATTTATTGGATTCACTGAACCTCCAGTAGTAGGTTATGTTCCATTATATCAATTTAATTCTTAATTGCAAGATTTTTTGTTTCATCTAACTTCTATATTGCTTCTTTTATTGGCTTATAGCATATTTAGCTTTAGGACAATAACCTATAATGATTTAAACTTCTAAGCTATTTAATAGCCACGTTTTTATGTTAGTGCAATACTTATATTAAGTCAGGGTCATATTGTGCTTGTAGGCACTATAAATCACTAGGTCAAGTTTCAGTGAACTGTGAACACCAACAATCACATAGAAATGTATTTGTACTTTTCTGTATTTATCACTGGATGGTATTAATGCTTTTCAAATTTCCAAATTGTCTTCCATAAAAGTTATAAAATGTAAGATTGTTTATTTTAATTTAGTAAATTGGTATAGTTACATCTTGCTTCCTGCCTTCAATGAAACTATTTATCACTCTGAACATACTCATTCTTGGTTTAAATAAATTGTGTATTATGAACTGCATGTTTTTTTTGAAGCAAAAATCTAAGGTCAACATTAATAAATGGAGCAACAGGGATTGAAAAGTCAGCTTCTCCTTCATATAATGCCTTAATTGTGGAAAACACACTATGTCTGTGGTAGCTCATTAGTTATGCAAACAAGGCATAATGCGCAAAGTGTCCAGTTTTAAAAATAAAAATCAGATTCTCAAGGAATCTAATTTAATAAAAAATAAGTCTTATGCAATACCTTTAAAGAAAGTGTATATGAGGTAGTAAACTGTTCTTAAACCTAATCAGAAGAATATACAAACTAAAACTTAGAATTAACATTTAGCCATTATATAAAGGCTTCTAGATAATTTTTTCTTTTATATATAATTATGTAATTACACTTTAGTTGTGGCCATATATGCTCATACTGCTGCTTCCTTAACTCACTTGATGTCAAGGTTCAATTCCATCAAATGTTTTTCTAAAATTTTAGTGATGAAGATATACATTTATACCTAAGCTAAATTTTTATAAAGTACTAGAGATTATAGCCACAATTTATTATTAACTTGAAAGTTGTGTTACTGCTGATGGTGGATAAACAGAGGCATAATAACAGAAGCATGCTTTGATGGGGGCTCAATGTGTTATATAATCATGGCATTTGTGGCCTCATCTGCTCGTGACTTTACCAAATTATAATAGGAAAACTGCCAAGGTTGACTTTTAGGAGGGCTTAAATTCAGCTTATAACGAACTATAAAATCTAACATGGAACACCCTTAGAAGTTAGCTAGTTTTTATTAACTTTAACTACTTAGTGCTCTAATAAATCACCAGACTTATCTAAGTTCCTTGAGGCTTAGTTTTGTGTTTTATAATTGCTCTTTTGAAGTAAATTCAATTGAGGCTATTGATTAAATTGAAGAAAATTATTTTTCATTCCACTTTTTTCAAAAATTTTGGTTAATTTTTTATAAAATTATATTTAACTGGAGTTGGGTCTCAAGGGGAACTATTGGTGAGGTCAATTTTTATTTTCTGCTTGGTCAAAAAAGGATATTATTTTATATTGTAGAAATTGATGCTAATTAATTAGTTTGTAGTTAAGTGATTAGCCATTCATTCCAAACTTATTTATATAGTGAAAGTATGAGAGTATTGTTGTGCATCTGAAAAAGAATGGACCTTGACGTTACCGCCTTGTTAGTTAGGACCCTTTTTGACTAAAACTCTTTGTCTTATCAGGACAATGGTCACGGTTTTATGCTGATTGCCAGATGTCCTCTTCAATGGATTATCCCAATAATTGAATAAGTTGTATCACTTTCCTATGATGATATTGGTCAACAAAAGGTCCAACTCTCATTCTGCTTTAAAAGTATTTTCCAAGAATTGAAGACCTAGTTATTTGACATAGGAACTACACATTCTTAAGTTGGGAAACATAGAATAAAGAGTAAGCGCTGGGCATTTAGGTAGGGTCAGCTTATAGGCTATTAATTAATTTTAAATTGAGAACTTTGCTGGGGCCTAAAGCCAGGGGACCCAGTTTCTGGAATTTCATAGGGTTGACATAGTTTTGGCTTTGAGAGCCATGTCGCCTTTTTTGTACACTAGGGGGCCAGAACAACGAGCATCAGTCTTGACTTTTGATCTTTTATGGATTAATGAGATAGGTTTTAAGAAAGAAATATCGACTGATTTTGGTCATTATATAGACCGCAACTGTCACCACACCATCATACTGTCCCTTTAATATCTGAGTGTGTTGACCATGATTGATAAATGAGTACATACCCATAGAAGAGTGATTGTAGTTTTTGAGCGATCTAAGCAAGTTAGGACTAATTGTCCAAGTGTCCTACTGGTCAAATATGTAGCAGAGTAGATATTGCTCAAGTGTCTGGTCTATCCCTAAGTTTTGCCATCCAATTTTGGGTGTTAAACAGAGTAGTGACAATAATTGATGCCTAAGTCAGAAGGGAACTGGCCCTAGATTAGGAAATTTATTGCGGCCGCAGTCTAATAGTACTTTGTCTAATATCATGTCTGTAAAATTTCTCTTTTTTTATCTCATCTATTCCCTTAAGGCTATGTATGAGGTACTTGGGAAAGAATCTAAATTTTTATTGAAGAATTTTTAAAATTTTTAATCGCTTCAAATCCATTTTGTAGTGGCAAATAGGTGACGAAATAGACACTGATGGAAGACCAGGTCTTGCAGGAATCTGGAGTAGCTTCAACTTCCCATGGTTCTGGGACATGAGAGCTTTTATCTGGCATATGTTATGCAATAGAAAGGTATTTTTCACCATGGCTTTCATTTAGGACTAGGATCACCATCATATAATCAAGGTTATAATTTTCTCAACATCCAGATGGCTCAACACGGTCAATTGTGATAAGCCAGGAGGGATTTACATATCTTGAAGGGCACCTAGACCTTCTCAATGTGCACAGTGGTCACCTTGCTGATCTTGTAGTACTTTATGATTCATTTGTATAATATGATTAAGTCCTCATTTTTTCCAAATTTGCACAATGAGCTTGGGATCATGCAGTCTCCTCATTATAATGTAGGAGGATCCAGTTATCATGACAAGTTTTTAGAAGCATGGTCGTGGTCTTTCACTCATCTAAAAAAGTAGAAAAATGATATTTGGGGTCATGGCTGAGGAGATCTAGGACAGGTTAAGGGTTCCAGGCTTGCATTCGATTGTGGGGTTAAATTGGAGTATATCCTGGTTCCAAAGTGCTTGGCTCTGGTTCATTTAAAAGGAATCTTTGGAAACTTCTAAGCATAATAATACATTCATATAATAAAAGGGATAGTGGGTGTATAAAAAAGAAATATTGCAATAACTTGGTAAAGTACCCTGGCAAGGAGATCTTAGTCATAAACTGATAGTTGGTCTCTAAAGGAAGATCTTTGCTACTGAATATGCATAGAGAATGCTCTAGTCCATCCTTACCCTTTTGAAAGAGAAACGACTCCAAAGCAAAACTGGAGTCGTCCATCTCCACAATGAAGTTGAGATCAGGTTTAGAGTGTCCAGGATGGAAGTGAAAATCAGATCTCTTATGGCCTGAAAGCTGCCTCTTTTTCAACAGAAGAAAAGAACCTGGCCTGTGAGATTTATCATGGGGAGGCAGTGGATAAATTTTTTTCAAATATGAAAGATGAATTTTTTACAACAAGGGAGTTATGAACGACTACTTTATCCACAAGGGAGTCCAATTTTAGTACAAATAGCTTATCAGTACAATTATCCATTCCTCCCTGAAGATGATGTTGCCCACGTTGTGATTGAGCGTTGAAGAACTCACACTTGACGTTCTTAACCTCAGATCAGCCTTAGCTATTGCTTGTAGAGCCTTCTTTATGCCCTTGTCATATTCTTTCTTGGTTCTTAGAAAAGCATGAATTTTGTAATTATTGGTGAGAAGCTCCTACTCGTGAACAGGGAGGAGTTCTTCCATAAAGCTATGAAGGGCCCATGAAAGGCAGCTGTATATCTCAACAGCAAGTGCAATTTAGTCCATGTGGATGAGAGGTGGGTCACAGACGACCCTCTGAAGGTTTCTCTCCTTGTGGTCCTTCCCACCACTGAGGAGTTGTTGGGTAGGATTAAGGGGGTTGCAAGGCGGTAGAAAAGGTCAGGGGTAACTCCTGGCGCCAAACTGTCTCCCCTACAACGTGGCAAAGGTCAGAAGATAGGTTCAGGTGTCACTAAGTGTTTAAATCTATTTTCAATTTATTTGATTTATTCGAGGTACGCTGACCAGGGGACGGACAGTACCAATCACAACACTCAAAACGTCAAAACAAACTACTAACCAGGTGGGAAGCAGAAACTGCTTAACCCACCATGGCAGAGGGTGAGGAGGGGTCGGGGGTTGGTTTTCAGAAAGACCCACCTCGATCAAGGGGTGTTGGTTACAGTACTGGATCAGAGCAGAGAGCCAGGGCGTTGGGGCATCTGCATAGTGGGGGCTGAGGTCAGCGTAGTAGGAGTTTTCCACTTCTGCATCAAGATAATGATGGGAAAGTGTTTCAACAAAAGCTGCGAGGAGAACTTCAGCTTCTTTGCGGGCTTCAGGAAGTTGGGTGAAAAGGGAGATACTGTGGCGGGTGATTTTGGCTGAGGGGTTGAATGAAGCAAGCGTTGCGACATTCATAACAGCGATTTTAGCATCAACAAATAGTTTTGAGATGTCACTGCAGGGAGATTCAGGGAAGTTGGGGGGAAGAAGATGGTGGGCAGGCCATGCTGGAGCTGAGCCACTGACTGGGCCACCGCGGTGCATAGTTTTGGGCAATGAGGAGAGGCCACCGCAGCTAAGGCGAGCTGCTGGTCACTTTGGAAGGGGGCTGTATTGGGTAGAGGAGCAAAATGGCGAGGGGTAGGGGTTTCATCAAAGTCGGGAAGGAAAAATTCTGCCTGACCATAATCACCATGGCAGAGAGGTTGACCTGTATGCTTACTAATGAGGATATTACCTGATTCGTCAGTTTCAACCAATAGATCCCAGGGATTTTGGTTCACTGGAATTGTGGCGTTTAAATTTGAGTGGGTAGGATTGGGTGAATGGGCAGCTGCTTGGGTGCAGATGTTGGTCCAAGCATTGCTCTGATTGACTGGCGTAGATTTAGGTGGGAGAGTGAGGATGGAGGTTTTGGGTGGGGCTGATTTTCCATGTGGGCCCACTGAACGAGATTGGAGGGTGGGAGGGGGCAGCAAAGCGCCTCATACTGAACCTCCAGAGGGGGCTCAGCTCAGAAGCTGCATCAGCGGATTTGGCCTTAGGGAACGCTCTTTTTGCATGGTCGAGGCCAAAGCAGAAGGAACAAATCTGCCTACCATTATCGACCTGAGCCCAAAAGAAATGATCAGGCGCTGCAGCCACACTAGCGCGGGGTGGGATTTGTTGGGCTATGGTAGGGTGGTGTGGTATGATGGTGGCTGTTGCATGAGGAGCAGCAAGGTGTTCTGCACCAGATGGAATGGCAAAGATGAGGTTGGGCTGAGTGCCATAAGCCATGAGCCCCGTGACCAACTGGTCATACAAAACCTGGGGTAGAAGGTGGGATGGGAGATTTGCAAAGGATACCACTAGCGTGGTGTCTGAAGGGAGGCGAGTACAGGTTGTGGGAATGGGGTTTTTTTTATAAATTAGAGGAGTTTGTGCTGCCGCTTCAGCATCTTCCTCAGATTGGAACTCAACGTCAAAGTAGCCCTTAAAAGGGCGGAAGTCTATAAAGCCAGCTGGCGCATAGGCTGTAGTGGCTAGGTCAATAATTGCCTTATTGGAATATGGGAACAAACGCCCATAGTCCACTCTGAGGCAATAGCGAATAGCAGAGCGAGGGAGGGCGAGAGGATGGGGGCGAGAAGGGTGGACGCGCGCCAGGTGGAGCGCTAAGTCTCGTGGGGGACAAAACGGTTGGAAGCAGTGGGCGGGCTGTTTGAACCCATCTGAACGCGCTTGCCTGCAGGGCGGAAAACGCTAGGTGGGGGTGCACTGCTGCCCCACACTGGAGTGGCAGGCGGCAGAGCCAAGGACACTAAAGAATAGGTTTGGGCAGATGGCTGTGGATAAATAAACTTAAATTTAAAATCTCTCAAAAGTGACTTTGAGCGGTTAAAGAGAGTTTTCAAATATTGTTTATTTAATCTAATTATCAAAAATGAGCAAAGCAAGTTCAAGCTTGAAACCAAATTCACACTTTCTAACTCTCATGTTATTGGGATGAAGTCGTCCCCAATAGTTTAAGTTTTGTAAACCAATTGATTAGGTTTTATATCTATTCTACTAAGTCTGCCTTGAGCATGCCCCATCCACCCCACCAAATAGCTTATCCATCTGCCAAGCCATAATTGGGTTGTGAAAATTTTTAAAAAAAGGTTGACAATTCTCTAAACAATGTTAAAATGATTTAGACTCCATGATCAGCACTTAACATGACCAAACTTTAGTTTTTTTCAATCTTTATATCACATTGCCTTAGTTATTGGTTGATACTAGAGTAATGTACATTTGTCACCTGAGCGGTTTATAAGGCATCAGGATCCAGCTGGTTTTGCTACCAGTATATTCTTTTTCACGTTTCATATAGTAAAATCTATAAGAATCCAATTTTATTTTAATATCTGTCCTAATATCCATTATCAGTTATGATTTCCTGTTCATGGAAGTTGCAAACCATAATATTATCTTTCCTCCATCAGTTAGACAAACTTTTGTGGATAGTTGTACCCTGGTATTATAGTTGTTTTGGGTGTTTTTCCATCTGGAATGGCTGCTCAGTCTTATTTTCATCAGCACAGTCCATGACAAAATAGACCAACCATTAATCTCTGCCTTCTCTCCCTTTTCTGTGAACAAGTGAGGAGTTGGTCAGCTTTATAAAGACAATCTGCAACCCTTGGCTTATCTGGTGAGGTATTAGTGGGCACCAAGTTAAATCAATCAGAACTTCTATGTCGCTATGGGACATTACTTAAACCCCTGACTATAGTAAACATCCTGCTTAATCAATATTACTGGTGTTTATATCAGTAAATATAAGCCAAATGTGAATCTTGGAAAGGACACATTTAATGTGCGTTGTTTCTTCCAAATTTAACCTTATCTCCACAGCCCAACAGTAATGTGCTTAAGTGTCAATTATCTGTTTGTTGAAGTAAAAGCTGATGTAAAGATGACAGCTTTAAATCCGTTAGTACCTATTTAACCACAAAACAACAGGCATAGAGTAAAGTAACCCCTGTGGCTGAAGCGACTGATTCTCTTTTTGAAACTAAGCCAAATGATATTCATGTAATTTTCTCATTAAAGCCTATTAAATCACGTGAACTTGCAAGTAAACAGGATCATGCCTACTGATTACTTATTGTTATTCAATTAGTTCTTATAAAACATCAGTGCCTACTTAGATACTGGTGCGGATAGATTTTATAAGTTTGTAAGTGGCGCAAATTCTATACCAAAATATTTTAATTGAGTCATCTATTTTGAGGGCTTCTTCTTCTCCAATGTCATGCTATGTGGTAAGACGCCCTTTCCATTTTATAGCGTACATGTTCTGTTTCTGTGAAAATTTTACTGAGATACCAGATTAACTGTTTCTGGTAATCCTTGTGATAGTTTGGTGGCATCGCCAACAGTTGTATATTAACTTAGAGTCTATCTCTTGTTTTGTTGGAGTACCCACATATATGGCGAGTTTCCTCTTTATGATACCTTCTTCCTAACAAAGGTGATGAAATCTATCTCTGCAACACTTTATACTGCATTTATGACCCAACTTCACTTCTAAGTTGCAGGATTACAAAGATAACTTTAATATGGTAAAGGTTAATTGTTTCTAAATCATCCTGAGTATGATTTGGCTTTCTGTTTAACAATATATTTAACTAACATCAACTGCCCGTTGTATCCTTATACTGAACAAGAGAAATTAACTAAAGGTTTACTTATAAGACATGCTCCATAAAGGATGGATCTCCCATAAATCTTCCCCTATTACTTTGAATTTAGTTTTTTTGCACAAAAAGCCAATGAAACATTATGGACATGTGTGTACTGTGGCCATCTGAACATTATCATTGTGCATGACACCTATTCCATGACTTTAGAGAAAATCATCAGCCAAAAGATTGCCAAGTCCTGAATAATTACTAGGCTCAATCTGGTAAACGAATTCAACCAGAAAATGGTGGCAGAGGGCCAGGATAGGCTCACAGCTATCCGCACAGAAGGGATATATTTCAGTTCATGTAATGCTTCTCAGTCTCAAAAATGCACCTGCGACGTTCCAATATACAATTAATGATTTTCTGGAGGATATGCTCTTTACCTGTGTGGTAGCCTATATTGATGACATTCTGGTACATTCATCTAATCTAGAGCAGCATGCAAAATATCTTGAGGTAGTGCTGGCTGCTCTACAAAAGGCGAATTATATGTAAACCCTTTAGAATGTGATTTTTAATAATGAGGCCACTTTCCAGGAGAACTTGGTTTTAGGAGGATATGAAATCCCTCCTCGTAAAACTTGAAGTTATACTTTCTTTACCAACCCTTTCATCCAGAAACAACATCATAAATTTTTGGGCATCGTTATCTTTCTCAAAAAGATTTTTCTGGCATTATCTTAATTAGTGGCCCCCTCTATTCCCTGGTTAGGAAGAAGTTTCAGTTTAGGTGGACATATACTTATCAACGGGTATTTGATGCCATCAAGGGGGTATTTGTTTATGTTCCCATTTTTAAGAATGCAGAAACATCCAATCCCTTTTATTGTGATTTGTGATGCCTCTTCTGCAGCGTTGGCAGAAGTTTTACTCCAGAATCTTCAAGGAGGTGAAGGCCCAGTGGCCTATATTTGCACTAGTTCCTCTCCTTGGAGCAACCATGGAAATCTATGGTAAGAAGCCTTCTATGTTTGCATTGTCCCACATCCATTGGTGGTATTTTCTTCAGGGGGACGTCAAGAAGTGGTTGATAGGATGGACCATCAGTCACTCATTTACTTCAGAAAATCACAAACTTGGCCCACCGCCTAGCCCAGACCTATTAGTATCTCTGTAATTCAATTTTAAGTATATTTTTGTCAAAAAAGACCTGGACGTTATCTCTTGAAATGTTGAGTCTCACCTCTTACTGAGAACCCCAATGAAGAGTGCTAAAATTTGACCACTATATACCCCCCCCCAAAAAAAATTTATAACTTTTGCCCCCTGGAAGTATATGTGTGGGCTGGGCATTGATGTACCATTGGTTTACCAAGTGTTAAATAGTCAAACAGTCTGTGTAAAGCTGGAACTATTAGACTAACTGGCAACATTGCCTTAAAACGTACCCAAAATACTCTGATGGATGAGATAATCTTTTTTTGAATAGAGTCTGAGTGTTTTACCTACTTTGGGATAAAATTATAAGAAAACCCACAAATTTTCCATTGCTAAAATCCAGATAAAAAGATGCATTGATTTTGTGGATTATGCAACTTGATGGGTATCTTAAACGTTAATTGTCAGACTTTGGGAAAAGCCTTGCAGCTTAATTGGACGGAATTATCATTTTATACCAAGAAAGGGAGGAATCCAGCGGCCAAACCTCTTGTTATCATAGACAAAAGCTTCTGTGGTAGATGAGTGGTTGGCGACGGTGTACCACTTATAAATCTCGACTTCCCCCTATGCCAACAATTCATGAGTTGTTCCAAAAACTTGGGGTGTGTGTTATAAAGTAGCGGTGCTCAGGGACCATTTCCACCAAAAGGTTGGCCATTCTCCCCAAAAAGGTTATATCCACCAGTTTGAGTTTGGCTGATAAAATTAAGCTAACACACAAAAAAAATAAATTAAATAAATCAGTTTTAGGCTTGAAATTCCCCAACTGCCGTTTTCTTCCGCCAACATTAATCATGAGCCTGTCCTGACAGGTACAGTTGCAATAAACCCCTTCCCTACTCAATGGACCAGAAATATATGGCCTGGTCATGGGTGCACCCAGTCACCTTCCAAATGAAGCATTATTAAACCACCAAGCGAGAATTGCGCCAATAGGAAGAATTTGGTGGCAAAATTTGAGCCTAAGTCATCTGGACATAATGAGACCAATCTGGCATCATAAAGATTATAATGTTGACCCAACATAGCTGAAAGCGAAATTATTCCTGACTACAAATACACTGTTCCCATTCCCTATGCGGTGAGTTCATAAGGCAGCAGGCCCTAGAAGGTTATAATGTCACTCCATTTTCCCCCTTATTTGCTAATTTAGTAAAAAAGCCCTTGAGAAATACAATTTTATTTATGCGTTTAAAGTTTACTGAACATTTAGTGGGTATGTTTTCCATCCTGGGAATTACTGGCTGGTGTTTATGGTTGCCATCGTTTCTGTGCATTCTTCAATATGGGTGACTGTAACTAAGGTATTTGTAAGGATTCCTACTGCACCTTTAAAATTGTATCAGTTATCTTATACATATTGATCATAGAAAGGGGAACAATCCCAAGTTCTTACCCTGATGAAAAGAAGATTTAAGACACACCCTTAATGAGCGTTGTGTTTCTTTTGAGGCCCCTCATCTTGATTTTACAACAAGTCAAAGAGTGGAAGGGAGCGATTTCACGCAAAATTTTGATTTAGCTGAAGTCTATATCACAAAATTGGGAAAATATGCGACAAAATCTGAGCATAATTGAGCAGATTAAGACTGAAGTCCTGATTGAGAAACAGCACAAAAGTTAATCCAGCAAAGACCCCTCTGAGGCTGAGAAAATTTTTTTAGTAAAATTGCGAGATATGCAATCATGCTGAAACCTAATTAAAGCAAAAAAAGTTGTAGCAGGAACCACAAAATAAGGTACCATCAATGTGCAAGCTGAGTCATTGCACAAAAGCCTCAGCTTTTTGGAGATGACCACGAGTTCTGTTTTAAATAATAGAAACAGTCCCTACCCAAAATTCTCTTACCAAAAAGCCATTGCTCTGCTGATTGTAGAGTTCTGGGTTAATTTGCCAGATCCTTAATAATCCTTTAATTTTGCCAGAATTACTTTAAAATTTTTATAGGATTTTAACTATACTAGTATCCCAAAAAGGAACCACTCAACCAATGGGGGGCCCACACTCATTTGTATAAATACTGATCATGGCCTTTACAATGGTTACTTCAGCATTTTTATCTTAGTGTGGAAATCTATGGAATTCATCCTGTACAAGTTTCGTATAATGCCCCAGCTGAAGAGTTTGAATATCAAGAGTATCAAAGTGAGAGGATTGACCAAATATTCAATCTAATCTGCCACAATTTTTTAAAAATGGGAACGCCAAATTGGCGGATGCTACTTGGGGTAAACATTTTGAAATTTAAAGCTGAAGAAATTATTGTCACCCATTGGCTCCAAGCTCATGTCCAAATGTATCAGGAGTAAGGCCTTAGTTCAAACCAAGAAAGGCGGATTGATCCATCATTCAATCCAATCTGCCACAATTATGCGTAAAATGGTAATGCTGATTCACGGATGCTAAACAAAATGAAACTGTTGGGATAGAACCTGATGAAACAATTTCCAACCCATGTTATTAAGCATGTACTTATATGAGTCAGGAGATGACCCAAACACAAATCTATGACGGATGAACTATTCCGCTCCCACTAACACATGCAGTTTGACCTCAAAAGCAAAACTTGAACGAGATTACTACCTGCGCTCAGTTTTGTGGTCAGAGAGGGAATAATGTTAATATACCAATATTTTCTGCACTTATCACCATGTGGTTCTTATTCGCATATCATTAGAACAGCGATGCTTTGTTACTTTGGATCCTATCATGGGTATTGGATACCCCTGATGGAAGCCATGTTTTTCCTTGGCGCATCTGTTGTCTGAGATAATACCCAGCTGATTAACTCCGATGTCATGTCATTGGCTCAATAGCTGCTAGTACTGGGTTCTATAACAGCCAAGCAGAGCTTATATGAACTTATGCGCGCCCTCATGACCTGCTGGTCATTGGTAGCGCTGATCAAGGCCATCAAACAAAGTACTGCTTGTTTGGGCAGCATAATTGATTTACCCCCCTTAAGTGCCCAAGCGTGCAATATAATGGTGATTGGGCCCATATCATGCCCCTCAAACAAAGTGGCTCACCATGTGCTTGGAGCCCTGGCAGTGCTCAAATTTCTCGTAACTTTAGATGGAACACTGAGAATTCGAAGAACCAAATATACTTGGCCCTATTGGATGCATTAGAATGATGAGGCCAAAATCTGGGCCTGCACTCTGTTGTACCAAAATTCGCACCCAGGTGAGTCACTTTCCACATTTCATGATTGTTTCGTCCATGGTGGCTACTCCGGCATTGAGGCCACAATTCCTGTTCTAATTTTTTCAACAACAAGGGTCGACCCTGAGTTTGGAGGACATATTATGGGATTTAATCAACTTTCAGAGTACCTCCGACTACCAGAGGACATTGCTATTGCTGCTTTCCGAGCTTCTTTCAACCAAGAATCAGGATAACACCTGGCATTCAACAATAAACTTCAAACTTTATAATGGTCATACAGATTATCCCAGAAGATTAAGACACGCTCTGGAATTTGACCTACAAATAATCAGCCACCCTAAAGCCACACGTCCATTACAATAAGCCAGTCCCATCCACCCACAAGAACGGGGTATTTGTAGTACTAAACATTAAGTGAAAATTGGGCAATTAAATAGATATGGAACATGGTCCAGTAATGGACAACGCAGCTGACACTAGTCTGGAAGAAATTGATCACAAAGATTCTCCTCTCGTGCACTTGAGGTATTGGCCCTCACTACTTACATCCCTCCAATGGCTCAAGACAGTAAAACTTGTGGTATTGAGACCACACAACATAACTAGCACACACCCCCTCCCACTAGAGGCTGCGCTCTCACAAGTGATCACCAAATCTAAAAGTATTTTCACAATGGATCTAGTCAACGCCTTCCACCAAATCTTAGTAAATGAGGGACTAGAGGGTGATATATAAACTCACATGTCACGGCATAACAATTTAAGGTCATGCCATTCAGTTAGAAAACGCTCCTGCAATCTTCCAGAGGTTTTATTGACCACATGTTAGGCGACCTTCACTTTACATGTGTAGTGGTATATATTAATGAAATTCTGGTTTAAACCCCTACACCAGAGCAACATGAGAAGGCTTTAGTGGTAGTGGCAGCCTTGCAGCATGCAGGCCTGCACTCATAGCCATTATTGGAATTTTGTGAGAGATTATGATAAGCAGGTGCTACAAAGGCTATGAAATTAATAGTTCCGTGGATTTAGCAAAGATTGACACAATTACAAAAAAGTTATTAGTTACGTTGCTTTAGTTGATTCCAATAGGAAATTTAGAATTCTGTATGAATAGACCAAAGTTAATCTATGCGAGACAAAATCATGGTACTTTATTTGTTAGAAATGAATAATATTTAAAGGGGTAGATTTAGTAGTTATTTGTGAGGATTTTCGGGATGCATCTGAGGTAAGATATTTCCTATTAGACGACTAATATCGCTGATTATTAATACCATACTTGTGATGGCCAGATATGATAATATTCTTATTTGATGAGATCGACCTTCTTATATGAAGTTTTGCCTCATTAGATAGCTTAACATCATCCTTCAGAGAAGAATGATAACTTCAAAGGGTTAATCATTAGCCTATCCTAGAATTGGATATCTCTGAAGTAGAGTTTGCAATTTAATTAATCTGAGATATCAAATCTTGATCTTGAGTAATTTTGGTCATCATAGTTGAATCCCCAACAGCCGTCAAAATGCAAACCTTTCAAAGATGAGGTGCAGTTCCTTGGGAACGTGTTACTTAAATATGGGAACGCTATTTCTGTCTCCAAACTGGAAGCAATATGGACTAAAGCAACTCCTTCCACCCAAAGGTAGCTCCACAGCTTTCTGATATCTTTCACTTTCCTTATAAATTCTCTCCAGCAATATCATAACTAGATGCCCCCCTCCACTCACTAATGGTCAAAAAAGAGCTATTAATATGGATAGCAGATTGCCAACAGGCCTTTTAAGCCAACACAAAATTTTAATTTGGTGCCTGTTCTGAGACAAGCCATTGAATATAGATCATATATCGTAGCATGTGAATCCTCAAGAACAGCCGTGGGGGCAGTATTTCTACAGGAGCACGACTGCCTGAACACCTGGTGGCATGTTATTCCAGAAAATTTATGGGCACCAAATAACCACGGGCGATTATGATAAAGAGCTGGCCGAAAAGCATGGCTATAATGCACTGATGGTATTTGCTACAGGGAGCAAAGCACACGTAGACATTGTGCATGGATAACAAATCACTTATATACTAACACAATCCGCTGTAATTGACACACAAACAAAACAGAACACAACGTGAGCTTCTCAACTTCATCTTCACATACAAGCTCATCAAAGGGACTACACATATTACCAGATATAATGAGCAGGAGCCAGGCTTTCAAGGCTGACTCATGGATTGGGTCATATAGTTATGATGATATCCCTTAACAAGTTCTGTCTGAGCCACGCAGAAAAACCAGAAACTTTTGCTGCCAATTTGATCCCTTCAAAACTCACAATCTCACTCTGAATGACCATAACTGATCCCTTCAACAACACATAATTACTGAGTTACAGGAAACCACTTAAAAAACCCAACAATCAGCGCTGATGGTTCCCTACTGGACGCAGCTTTGGATGCAAAATCAGAAACTAATGAAGGACAAGTGCTAGGGGACCAAATACAGGTGGGAGAAAACTCCTTAAGTTGGTACTCAAAAAAGGATAGAGTGATTTATTTCTGGGAGAACATATGGTGCCCAAAAGATTTACGTCCCCAAGTGATAAATGAACATCATGACCCACCGACAATGGGTCACGCAGGAGGGAACAAAACTACCAACCTGATAAAAACCATATGACTGGACGGATTGACGAAAGTTTTTCTGGAATGTATAGAACGTTGTCTAACCTCTGTTTGATCCAAATCCAACAGAATAGGGCGAAGTGACTTTTACATCTACTGCAACAAGTAGCAGAAAAATGGACGTCATTATCATTCAACTTTATAGGCATTCTGCTCAATTAAAAAGGGTTTAACGCGATCATAGTAGTTGTGAACAGATTCACTAACTATGGCTTGTTTATCTATGCATATCCACAACCACAGAGGAAGAAATGGACCGTTTATTCGTGACCCATTTCTTCATCATGTTTGGGTACTGCAAGAGATAATTAGTGATAGAGGACCATAGTTTACTTCGAATTTCTGAAACGCCTATGCAAGACATTGCACAACAAACATGCTTATCTTTGGCTTATCTACCTCAGTCTTATGGACAAACTGAGCGGACTAATCAGTCACTTGAGCAGTAACTCCAGAGCTACGCCTCCGTTACCCAGGAACATGGGCGAGTTACTTGGTCCTAGCCCAGTTTTTTCTCAACAATTCACTGCAAGCCTCTACAGGAAAGTTGCCACTGTACGCCAACTTAGGCTACAGCCCTGTTTCATAAATGGGCTCCAAATACACATAAACATCCCCGCTGCGGATAACTTTGCAACACACATCCATAAAGAAGACTGGCTAATTCAGAGGCAATTAACAAAAGCCTCACAGGATGCCAAGTTGTTTGCTGTATGAAAATGGAGAGCGGCTCCCAAAGATTAGCTGGGTGACCTGATGGTTCTGGACATAAAAATCTCAATTGTAAGGTTACCAGCTGCAAAATGACCTGAAAGAGGGCAGGTCCATTCCCATTAGCAGATTTTTAAACAACAGGTCCTTATATGTCGATTTACCCTCACACTTGAAAGTTCATAAATATTTCTTTGCATCAGCGCTATTACCATTTAAAGCAAAAACACAGTGGAGATTGAATATCTGTTGGTATAGAAACTTTAGGACTTTGAGGTGGAGGAAACCTTGGGTTCAATAAAAATCAAATGAAGAATCTGAAACTTGGTGGCGTGGAAAGTGTAACCCGCCTATGACAACAGTTAATTTTGCTAACAATTGTACGAATTGTTGTGATTTAATCACTGACTTCCATGCGCGAAACCCTGCTGCCCTGGTTCCTGCTGCTAAAAAAACCAGACTATCGCAGCTACTAAGCTGCTCATACCACACAAAATACTATGCTTTGATATAGAATTTAGAGGGAGTAGTAGACCCTGTCCTTTTAGAAAATAGCAATGTAAGGATTCCTGCTACACCCATAAAAATAAGATCAGTTTGATTCAACCCTTATAATAAAAGAGATGGGAATGATCCTGAGCCCTTCTGCTAGAGAAAATGGCTGATTTAAGAACATCCTTACTGAGCATTGGGTCTCTGCCAAGGCCCCTCATCTCAATTTTACAAGTCAAAGAGTGAAAAGAAGCAAGTTCAAAGTAAAGTTCAATTAATTTAAGGTTTATATCACAAAGCTAAGAAATATTCGACGAAATCTGAGCACAATGTTGTGGATTAAAAACAAAGTTCTGATAAGAGCGACAGAACAGAAATTGATCTGGAAAAGACCCCTCTTAAGATAAGAAAAATTTTGTTAGGAAGATTATAAGATATGCAAGCATCTGGACCCCTGATGAAAGTGGAAAATTAGGCAGTAGGAACATAAAATAAGGCGCCAACAATGTGCAAGCCAAGTCCTGGTGCAAAAGTCCCAGCTTTTTAAAGAATAATCGCACGTCCTGTTGAAAGAAGTATTCCACATTCCCTTCCCCTCTATTACCTCCAACTATAAAACCCAGTGCTAGCTGACGTAGAGTGCTGGGTTATTTTGTCATATCCTTAATGAACCTTTAATGTCACTAAAACTACTTTAAAATTTTATATTATAAACTAAACTGCCTGTCCCAAAAAGGAACCACTCCAATTAATGGAGGGCCCACACTCATTTGTATGAGTAATGATCTTGGCTGTTATGTTTGTTATTTCAGCTATTGTCTCTCTCAGTGCAGAAACCTATGAAAGTTGCCCTTATGAGTTTTTTTACTATGCCTCAGATCACGAGGTTGAATATTCAGAGTACAAGGTGAGCAAAGTGACCAAACACTTGATCTAATCTGCCGCAATCATGAAGAAAATGAGAACGCAAATTTTATGGATTCTACTCAGGGCGAAACTGTTAGATTGAACTTGACGAAATGATTGTCACATCTCTTTACCAAGTGCATGTCCAAATGAGTTGGGAGTATGGCCTGAGTGTAAACCAAGAAGCGCGGATTGATCAATAATTCAATCCAATCTGCCGCAATTATGGGAAAATGGAAGTGTTGATCAGCGGGTGCTACTTGAGTTTAAATTGTTGTATCTAAACTCATTGAAACAATTGCCACTCATGTTATCAAGCGTATATTAAAAAGTTTTGGGAGTATGACCCAAACACAAATCTCAGATGGAAGGAACAGTCCCCTCCATTGAAACAGGAAGTTTAACCTCAATGCACGGAGATTGGTCAATCTTACTCCATGCGCTCAGCTTAGTGGTTAGAGAGGGAATTAAGTTCCCAGGAACAATACTTTCAGAGTTACCCCACGTGTTTCTTATTCGCCTATTATCAGAAAGTCAATGCCTTATGGACTTTGGATCCTAATATGGACTGGATTAACCCCAATGAAAGCTATATCTTCCCTTAACATGTCAGTTGTCTGATAGCTTTTCGCTGGTGCTTAATGTGTTCTATTCACCTGTGTTACAAGCCAGTCTTATCATTATCAGCACGCTCCATGGCAATAATCCCACCTGGATTGCAAATTTGTGTGACCTGTGCCAGGGCATATTAGATAGGTCAAGTAAGAATGGTCTGTTACATCGATTGAAACAGGGTGAAGGGCCATGTTTTTCTGAATTGGTATAATTTTATATATTTGAACCACCTAATTTCAATGGATTTGATACAATCATGGTTGTAATAAATCTTTTTACAAAGTTTTCCTTGTTCCTCCTATGTCATTCAGCATTTTCCTTATACAAAACATTCCGGCTCTCCACCATGTTTTTCTATATTTGTCATACCTAAAGAGATGAGTTATTTGGGCTCAAGTTCATAGTCCGTTTTTTGTGTATTAACCAACCTTAGGATTAAACTCTGTTGCTCCACCGCATATCACCCCCAGTCTGAAAGAATTACAGAGAGGGCCAACCTGATCCTGGAGTATGCTCTTCTCTGCAATGCTTCTGCTGCTCAGAATATCTGTGCTGCTGACCTGCCCTAAGCGCAGTTTGTGTACAATAATGCGACCCACATGTCAACCAGCTTTTCCACATACTAGGCACTCTTAGGGTATAGCCTCTCGCTTCAGATTGGCCACTAACTTCATGTGGAACCCGCATTCACAGGAAAATATATGCTGCAGATCTAGAATACCCATCCCTGGTTCAGGAGCACTTGACAAAAGCTATCAGTGACTAAAAAAAAGTTCTCAGATCACAAGCATCTTCACAACCATGTGTTCAAGGTGAGCTCCCTAGTTATATTAGATATGCACTAGCTGCGTATAAAGAGTTCCTCCAGTAAGTGTTATAAAAACGTTAAGCCCCCATGTAGTTGAGGAAGTTATAATAATGGGACTTTCCTTCTGAAACAACCATCCTTCTGGAAACGACATAACACCTTCCATGCATCCCAATTATCCTCTTTCATTGAAGAGACATCTTCCTACTTGGGCAATAATAGTAGATGACTCTCAGTAGTCCAAGTTGGAGACCATCTTGGCATCTTAGAAAATATCCGTTTGGTCCAGTACCTGGTTGCCTGGAAGGGGTTTATTTCCTATGAGAAACCTTAGCTAAGTGCTTGGGATTGCACTAATTTCAAGGCGCATGAGAACAAACCGCGACTCTGTGAAGAGAGTGTATATAAATCTTTAGGAAATGACTGTTACAATTATATTAAATACTTTGAAATAGGCCAACCTCTTCATAGCTTATATATAAACCAGTATGCCTCCATAAGGAGGTAAATGGCGAGGCCAGAAAAAGATACTAAGTGGTAAGGATTTAATACTAGTTTATTCAAAGAAGAAGATATGACTAACAGAGTGATTGGCTGGACAAACACTACTTCAAGGAAAATTGGAGATATAGGCTTTGATTAATATGTGGGGCTTTGACCCAAGTCTGGCCACTAACAGGACTTCATAGATGGTAGTCCTATAAAAAAGTATGTATAAACTCAAAATTATGAGACAAGCTGAATATTTCCGTTTTTAGTAACTTTAAATCAGAGAAAAGCCAAATTTCTGTTTGGAAATCAAACATAAAGACCCGTCCTCATTCAAGAAATGATGAGTGATTCAAGCGCTATTAATGTAAAATCTTGAACCTCATCAAGTAATTTCTGGGGATTAACCTGGGCCTTCTTAGCCTTAACCCAGAGTAGATTCAAAGCATATCTGAGTCAAAGAGGGTGGCCAACTTGATTTCTTTGTCATTCTCTAATTGTCCTTGACCCCTCATTTTCACCATAAATTATGTCATGAGACATGCATTACCCTCCGATTTCTGGGGCACCACCCCTCCCCCAGGGCATCAGAAAGAAAGTATTCATATGAGCTGAGGGGTAATTTCATGACTGCAATTACAGAAGTTTACTAGGGACCAACGGCAACAGAAAAATTCTCGAGGTAAGAGGCAATTAAGTCCTGAGCATGAGCGCAATTGAGTTGAAATCTAATTCTTTCCGTTTTTAACCCCTTCTAATATACCTGGTATTCCAGCCTTCTTTTACATTATAAGAGGCCGCAATTCCCTCCACATCTCACTCCGTTTCCCCTTTCACAGGGTATGTTTTCAGCGTCTCAGGAGGAGAACTTTCTAACCGTGTCAACTTACTCACACTGAATGTTAAAGAAAAGTTGTAACTTCTTTGGAAGATCCAAATGGTATGATGCATTGCCCACCTTACTGGCAATATAGTAGGGTCTTATTCTCTTTGGTCCCATTTTCTTGCACGGCTGCTTGATGAGAATGTTCCTGGCGTCCAAAATCTTCAGATCCCCCTCTTTATACTCTAAGTCTACCCTTCTCTTCCCATCATCATTCCCCTTGTAAGTCTTCATGGCAGCGTCAAATTTGGCGTGTACCTCATTGTGTAATTTCTTGATGAGCTTATTAAAGTCCATCACAGCTTCCGCCTTTAAGCCAAAACTGGTTTCCATGTTAAAAGAGAGATATAACCATAATTGGCAAGGAAAATGAACAGCCAATGGAAGGATTCTGAGCGTTATTATATCTAATTACTAAAAGAAGGTGTGAGGCCCGGTCTGAGTGATCATTTGCTGCATAGCACCAGAGGAATTGTTACAAACATTGGTTTACTCGTTCTGTCTGCCCATAAAATTGAGGGTGGAAGGCAGTGGAATGGCATAGGAGAATTTTGAGGATATTGCACATCTCCTGTAGTATAGTTGTGAACTCCGGATTATGGTTGCTAATGATCACCTGAGGCACCCCATGGTTGGAGTAAATGTGAGAGACGAGTAACTTGGCCATATTAGCTGCAGTTATCGTGGTGTTACATGAATTAAAATGAACAAACTTGGTGAACTGGTTCACCACCATGATAGCAACATACCCCTCAGAGAGGGGCATTTTCACAAATAATCCTCTGAAAGGGAATTCAGAGACCCTCTTCCTTTTGTACTAGCAACAACAAGCCAACAAGAGCCTGTCAATTTAGTTTTTTGTTACATACAAGGCACTCATTGTTATAAAGAGCAACCTGTGCTGAAATTCCCTTCAAGTTATACATATGGTGAATAAGGTCCAGGGCTTCGCCTTCCTAATGTGCCCACAGTTATCTCATCATGGTATTTCTCAGTTATTTCCAGGCTAAGAGGTCAGAAGGGAACCCATAAGCGTCGTTGGAAGAAGAACAGATTTTCATTAGTAACTTTCCCCTTAATTACTTTTTCCTGTTTCATATACATTTGTAAAGAACTTGGGTATATTCAGCGGATAAATATTTGAGAGGATGACCTTTATAATCATATTATACTCCTCCAGATTTCCAGAGAGGAAAGAACAGGAGTGCAAGTACTAAGGGAGAGTTGCTTAGGATAATCTTAACAGGGGAATCGCCAGGTGGGTATTATGCATCTCTACCTCCTTGAGGAAAGAGGCAAAGCTTTGTTCCAGCTTGAGACATCAGAGATCCGTTTTCCTTGCCATTTGTGAACTCATAAGGGAACATAAGCTGAGAAAGGTTCTCATGCCAGAGAATTTGCTGTGAGTCTGGACATGAGGTGATTGGTAGTACAGTAAAGCCCAGCGATCATTATAAACATGAAATGGTTGGGAGGAACCATTTAGATGGTGACGCCAATAAGTCAATGCGTTCACTAATGTCAACAGTTTTATACCATCAAAGGCGTAATTTAACGCATTTAATGACATCTTGTGGGAGAATATCCTAGTGGATTATTGACGCCATCTGTTCCCAGTTACAACAGAGAAGCATCTATAGCATAGCTTTGAATTATCGCTAGCTACTATAAACTTTCTATCTGGATCCACGTGGTGAAGTACTAACGTAGAAAGTAAGGTGCATTTTACAGACTGTAAAGCATCCTCCAGTGTAAGTGACCATTGAAGGGTTATGTTTACACTGGCCTTATACAAGGGTGATGCAACCTCTGAGTGGTGGGAATGAATTTCTAAGGAAGGTGCATGACCCCTAAAAAAGCTTTTAATTTATTTAACAGAGATTGGCGTGAGCCAGTCTAAAATTACCTTCTTCATGTTGGGAGTGATCATATGACCTTTGCAAACAGAGGTGTTGACCAAGAAGGTAACCTAGCATTTATAAAAACTCACACTTGCTGATCCTCACCATCAAGTTTACTGCTCTCAAATGACCAACGACTTGCCAAAAGCAAATCTCACGGGATGCTTGATCTTAGGAGGAAACCATGATGTCGTCCATAAATGCTAAAGCATATGCACCTAACAACTAACCAAAGCTGCGTTAATACATCATTAAAATTTAAAGGCGCAATCTTAAGCTCAAAAGGAATTAATGAAAATAAAAAACCTTTTCTGGTATAGTATGAAGTATGACATTCCTGCCCCTTTTTGACGCGGATCTAACTAAAGGAGGTTAAGCAATCCAACTTGGAGTAGACTATGACTTTCTCCACATAACGGGCGATTTGTAATTTATTGTGGGGAAGGCCGACCATGGGATGGACACTTCCAAAATTGACTTGACCAAGACAACACTTAGTAACAGGGAAGGCACCCCAGAGAAGCGATGCTATCTCTTGTTGCCAGCGGGAACGCCACTTATGGGGAAGCGGAGGGAACGCGTGAAGGGGTCATAGCCACAATTGAACACGTGTGGGGGGAAGGGGTCTGATTTGATGAACCAGACTGGGAACCAGGAGGAGACCAGCTGTTGGCGACGTGGTGGGAGGTATCCAAACATCCACGCTTGAAAGTGGTCCACCAGATGAGACTGGAATCTGTGGACAGCTTCTGGGAGGGTGGGGGTGGAGCCTGCGATGGCATCTAAGACAATAGTGTGGATGGTCCACATGGCGATTGCAACCACCAAAGCACGGAGAAAGGGTGGAAGGGAGGAGGCCATTGATAGAGCAAACATATCTCTTGACAGACTGAAGGGATGTGTTTGATCCTGGCCCAGCAGACGTTGAACTTCGCGCCATATCACTTTAGAGGTAGGGCACTTCTCCAGGCGGTGGAACAGCGTTACATACTGGCCATACACAACACAGGATGAGTGTAAAGCGTTAGAGCGCTCAGCTGTACGATACACCCGCCTCAGGCAGTGCCACACATGGGAGCGGATTTGAGGCTGCAACAGAGGATGGTGTGCGTATTTCCAGATAGTCTTTTGGGTCTCAGTGGAATAAGGGATGTCCATCATGTCCAGGTAGTCCACCCTGGATAGGACTTGGGGCCGTATGGGGATCACGCCATCATGGATGGGTAGCCCCTGTACCTCTTGTGTGAACTGAGGAGAGGGGCGGCCTCTTCTGGTTGTATGTCCGCAAATATGAATTCTCCACTCAGTACTCCGCATGGAGAGTAGGATTCATTTGTAGTGGGTTTTAGTACCGTGAGGACCTGTGGCCGATGGGTGTGAAGCCAGCTATTTCATCAGGGAGTAGGGGTTCGATGGATTGTTGAGGCCCAAGGCGCGGGAGAAGTTGGAGTGGGCCACGCAGGACCAGCGTAGGGAGGGGAGTGTAGGGGCAGTGACGGCCGCAATCCAGGTACCCAATATCCTGGCAGCATGGGCTCTGAAGTCAAGCAGGCCCATGCCACCATGATGATAAGGGCCAAACATGACCTCTAGCCGTACTGGTGGAGGGCGGCCTGACCAAAGCCATCCTTGCAGCAGGGCATACAAGGAATTGAAGAAGCTTGGGGAGAAGGGGATGGCGTGGGCTTTAAACCAGACTTTTGAGAGGAGCATAGAGTTGGCCGAAACGACCTACCAGTAAGGGAAGTAGGGTGAGCTCTGAGGGAAATTATGCGCTTCGTCATGTTATCTAGAATATGACTCTCCATTACTGCTGATGCGTATCCGCCTGCCTCCACCCACACGCCCAGATGGCGGACTGGCCCTATGGTAGGGCGTGGCACAAAGGGGAGCACCAGTGGGGCGGTGTGGAGTGAGCTGGGAGGGCGAGCGCGTTTGTGAGTAGATGGGCAGGGCTGGGCACTGGTTGCAGGGGCCCAGTAGTTTTGATACTGACAAAGGAGGATGACTTCAGTTTTGAAGGTGTTCAGTGCAGCGTTACTTACCCAGGAATACTCTTGGATGAGAGCTTCAAGTGCGCGTGCATCTAATATTATTAGACACCCCCACCACACAGTCGTCTGCAAACGCCATCATCTTGACTAAGGCTTGGCCTGGCACATGGACCCCAGTGAGTTGAGCATTCGCGTTTTGAAGTAGTGGGTCAAGGCTGAAGTTGTATAAGAGTGGGCTAAGGGGGTCCCCTTGTTGCAAGCCCCTTTGAGAGTGGACTACTTTCTGTTAGGAAGCCAGGGCCATGTACTGCCATTGTTGCAGATTCCGTGAGCAGCATCACCCAGTTGATGAAGCGAGTAGGTAAGCGGAATTGATGGAGGCAGGCCCTGAGGTATTCCCAATTTACTCTATCATAGGCCTTCTGTTGGTCCAAGAATGCCAGTGCCCCAGAGGCTGTGGACTGGCACGCGTTGGCCACCAAGTGCACGTTGTCCCAAATCAACCTTCTGGTTATAAACCGAATTGTTCTGGGGAGATGGTGGCAGATGCTACAGACCCTAAATGGTTAGCCATGATTTTTGTTAAAATTTTTGTATCTGTGTTAGTTAAAGAAATGGGGCGCTAGTTGGCTAAGTCTAGATTGTCCCCTTTCTTGAAGAGTGTGACAGTGAAGGCCTCTTGTCCTCCTGGCAGGAGGCACATTTCCAAAAGGCTCTGGTTAAGTGAGGCCAACAGTAGTGGGGATATATATTTGAAGTACTTTTTATATAATTCATATGGAATGCCATCTGGGCCTGAGCATTTTCGGTTTGGTGCACCGCGAATGGCTGTCTATAATTCGTTTGGAGTAATCAAATTCATTATTTCTGGGTATCAGGAAATAGTGTAGATGTGGGCTTGGTCGAGAAATTCTGCCACTTTGGCCAGCTGAATTGGATCAGATTGGTACAACTCAGAGTAATACTTTTGTGTTTCAATTGTCACTTCAGCTGGCGTATCTGCAATGGAATCATCCAATCTTTGCACCTGTGTGCAGGCCACACTCTGGCGTGGTGTGAAATTTTTTTTAAAAATATGCGGTGCACTTGTCGCCTTTTGTGATGCATTTGGCCCTGTACTGAACACAAACCCAATGTTTGTGGTGCCTTTTAAGCGCATTGAGGTGTGCGGCTGCCTCCACCCACTTCCATCCCCATGCAGAGCTGTATCCTGTAGCTGGGATGTTGGATTCCAGGTGTGCCAACTCTGCCAGAGCGTGCAAAATAAACAGCCAACGTGGCTCGTGAGCATCTGGAGGAGAGGTGGTGAGATTGGCGGATGGTATCTTCTTTGAAAGTTGCCCATGTGGAAATGGGGTCCATGCAAAATGGTGCAACAAACTCTTTTGCTAAAGTTGCTGATTCCACCCATGTGGAAAACCCTGGCAACGCAAGCTCAGGGGGGAAGATTTTTCACCAATGTGGGGCCTTAGCAGCTGTGACAGGTAGGTGGTAGGTTATTGAGACCAGTTGATGGTTGGAGAATTCCATTTTTGTTGTTTTAAAGTGGGTATATGGGTTGGAATTTCACCGGCGTAAGGATAAGGTTGATGCGGGTCATGGACCTTAATTAGCCGTTGTGGATGTGGGGGCGCGTCATGTTTTTGAGCAGCGGGGCTCGCCGCGGCAGCACATCCATTAACCCAAGGGTGGCCTTCAGAATGCAAAGTTCTACGTGACCCTGGGGGGCATGGGAGGAGGAAGGCCACCAGTCCGTTGGTGTGTTTAGCCAACAGTTCATGTCACGACTACAAAAGGGTCTGAGGGTAGCGGGAGGGATTTGACTGATGAGAAAAATTCCCAACGCTCTCGTGCACTGTTTGGGGCATAGATGTTGACAATAGCGTGTACCATGTTGGCCCATGAAAAGGTGACAACAAGGACTCAGCCATTGAGGAAGGTTTCTGATGATAAAAATTTGAAATAATTATTTTTCTGAATTAGCACCCCGCAGTGCTTCAACCAAAAGGATAGTGATGGGAGGAGCATTTTTTCCAAGCCTCCTCGGAACCTTGAGGACAGTGGGACTCCTGGATGGCCAGGATATCCACGGGTAAATTTTGTTGTAAAAACATTCAGTTTCCTAGCCTGGGATGGCGAGGCCTTGAGTCTGGTGATATTCAACATCCCTAAAGTGAAGGTTTCCCCCATTGCACCTTAGGTGTGAGGGGGTGGGCACCTGGGCCCACTAGCCTCCTCTAGATCACCATGGGCCTTCATGGCAGTACAGGTGTTTGCAGCAATGCTATCGGTATTTTTGTTAATTTTTGCAGAAAGGTTTGCATTGGCTTTTGCCTTCACTTTTTGTTTCCCCAACGATGGACAAATTTTTTGCGGTGCGGAAAATTTGGTGCACCATCAAGCAGGGCGAAAAATTTTTTTTGGGTAGATTGAAGGCCAAGTTGGTTTTGACTGGAGCTTGGTTACAAAGATCAGGAGAATTTGAGTCCCCCATCGGATCCTCAGATCAGGTGGCCCAATTGGTATGGGCTTCCCAATTTGATTGGTTGGTGGATTCCCAATTTGCTTCCGCCGCAAAGGTTTTGATGTCCTCCTGGCGATGGGAGTGTGGGATACCAGTGGTGACTTGGCTGCTTCCTTGGCCGCAGCCCTGCGGGCCTACTTGGCCTTCTTCCACTCTTGCGGGGAAATAGGCTTTACCAGTAGGTAGCAGCCTTGTGCTCCCCATGAGAAAGCCTCTTTAGTGCTTGTGGTTGGTTTGTAGTGCGCCTCTATGCTGGCCATGGCCGCTGAGGGGTGCTCTTGGAATGTGACGCCCTCCTTGGTGGGGCATGCATGTGCCTTATGGCTGAACGCATCACAGTGGGTGCAGATGGGGGCGCGCTGTCCATGGCTACCTGGAAAGGGTAGGTGGTATGCCCTTCAATGTTAATAAAAGTGGAGTGCGGGATCTGGGTTAGGTCCTTTGTGATCTCTTTGGTTGGTGTCAGAACTGTGAGTGCTTTGCCAGTGCACAGGTGTGGCATCAGCATAAAGCGTTGCATATTGAAAGATACTATTTCGCCATAGGTGAGACCATCTTTCAGGTGTTGCTCCAAAATGTCACGTTTTACTGTAGTAGGCAAAAAGTCAAAATGTGAGGAAAATTTGGTTGGATTTTGTCCATCTTGTGCATTTGGTTTCAATGACCCGTTGCCCTTCAGGGAGGTCGACCACTACATGCACCGCAGCAGCCTCATCTGCTGCCTCCTTGTTTTTGAAACCTAGGTCCATCCAACCACGTGACATGGAATGAGGTGTAATGTACACCACAGTCAGGAAAAAGATGTGCACATCCCCACAAAATTTTTCCCATAAAGCCATTTGTTGGATGTCCAGAAACATGCAGACTCCATATTCCACCGACAAAAGTGGCTGGGAGTGCGGCGTATTGATGTACTGGTTGCATCGTGCTTGCCAAGTGAGGATTCATGGGGAAATAGTGACTGCCAGTTTTTTGAAATTTTTTTCTATTCCGCCAGTTTCTCTGGGGCATTTTGAATGTTTGAGGCCGCGGGCCTCCCACCTGCTCCTCTTACCTTACTTGCCCAACTGCTCCCTGACATGGGCGCAGACTAATCTCCTCTATGAGATTTATCAAACTAGATTCAGACTTGAATTGAATGGGTTGCAAAAGTGATTGCAACAAGAGAGAAAAGTTTCATAATGGGCAATTTGTTCTATTAGAATGTGATGCATATTGGATGTGGTGACATTTATTAAGGCTACTATAATTTAGACAAGGATGTAGTTTTCCATATGCAATTTACACAAAAAAAGTGGTGAGTATTTGGAGAGGTACGCTAAAAAGTGGCTCCTTTTGCAATTGCACTATAACTCAAACATCTAATGCTGCTTCTTCCCACAAAGTCAAATATTATATAAGGGAAGAAATGCGAACAAGGTTAACTGTAAGTCTGAAATCACAATCAAACTCCAAATGTCCTGATAAGGCATCTACTAAAAGCTGCATCAAATTAAGGCTTTAACACCTCCAAACTGGAAGGGAAGGTACTCAAGTGGGCTTCATCAAGGCGAAAAACTGAGTCTATGTACTTTGGGACATCGGGAAAAATTTATCATTGTTTCTATTTCTGACAAATGAATTACATAATCTTTCTTACTCTCCAGAGACAAAGTCAAGGTATTGGTCCTCAAATTGGATTGGATTAAAGTATGCTGCCAGACCACCCCCAAAGTAATTGAGTTAAATGAGTGTTTAACTTCCAATAAGTGATCAGCTAAGTTACTTACCAACTTGATAATTAATTAGAACCTGAACCTTCAATGTGGGGATACCCTAGGGAGGCACCTGTTCTTCCAAACATAAGGTAAGTAGTGTAATTCAAAGTAGTCAGCTAGGTTTTGATTAATAAAGTTTTTAGAGGAACCAGTATACATAGAAATACTAGTCCTAAACTTCCCTGAAGAGGAAGAAAGAGTATAATGAAGCAATGAATACCTAAAATAATCTTTATTCAGTACAGCCGGTGCAAACAATTCTCTAGCAGGATCAGCTTCAGGCATAGTAACGCCACCAGGATGTATCTTAAAATCAAAAAAGGGTTTAGGAAAGTTTGCCATACTTATGAAAGATGAAACTTACCCAGCAATACTTATGAAATAGCATACCTATTGCCATCAACTAATAAAAGTTTCTCCACCGCCTGAGTGCAGAAAATCATTTTGGGATTAAACAAGGATTTTCAGAGGTGATATGAGATACAGATATGGTAATAGGAACTGGCTTCAAAATAGCTTAAAAAGAGCTTGTTTGTATATATATTTTTTAAAATGGCGTTTTTGGTTTGTAAAGGCACCATACCCATTTACATCCCTAGCTGGATATAGCAATCCATCACCATTATGGCAAGGCTCCATTATGTTATAGATTTATATTGTTCTAAGGAATGGAGATGGAAAACAGGGAGGTTATCAGATAAATTACTAATCAGAATTTGGGGCTAGACCTTTGCCAATGTAGGAATCTAGCTTTCTAGGTGCTTACTAGTGATAACGCCACTGGATCCCTCAAGAGTTTTAATAAATTGTAATAAAATAGCACTGATAAAAACTTAAGGTTTTAATAATTTATTAGTAGAAGGGGAAAGTATGGAAAAACGATCCCCTTGATATCCGCCTGATTTTTATATAAACTAATTTTTGAGGGTTGGGGGAGCTCAAGGATAGTTTTGGAATAGCTTTGACACTTTGCAAATTAGCAAATAAGCTAAATAATCCTTTCAGATTGAGGGAAATGTGAGTTACTTTTTAGGAAAAATGTAAGTGGGGTTTTGGGGAAGAACTTACCCATGCGGTAAGGTCTTTATAAACTTCAACTAATAACCACTAGCTAATGTATTTTCACCTTGGGGGACCTCCACCACCCCTATAAAAGGGGGTGATCCCCGCATAGGCGCTTTGAGGGACTTGGTGATGGTGGGGAGAGTACCTTGCGCTGGTTGCCCCAAGATCCGTCATGGGGTCAGGGAAATCTGACCATTCAATTGTACGTTAATTTCCCAATCAGGTTTTTTATTGATGTTACCCTTATTAATGGTGTTTCATTGAGAATCAGCCAGGGTCTTTTGGCCTATATTCTTGAAATCATCTTTAGTTTTTAATAAATCACTTTTTAGATCATCGCAAACTCTTATATGGCTAACATTTCACCGTTTAGGCAGATTTTGACCCACAACCTTTTTCTTTTGAGGGAAAGCAAATGTCTGACAACCAACATTAAGTTTCCTCATGAACAAAGGCGTGGCATTGGAAGATGTCTGTAATTTAAAAGGGAAATCAGGCCTTCCAAGGGTGGTATTTATAGGGTGGTTATGGGTGAAACAACAGCAGCTAAATTTCTGAAAGATCTAAATAATAAACTGGGGATAGACCTCTGTCAAAGCTCAAGCTCTCTTTATTAAAGGTTAAGCTTTACTATACTCCTCTATTTCAAGATTGAATGGTGGTTTTACAGGGCAGTCTCTATAGGGGCCTCTGCCAGTAAAACGTATGTGCTCAAACCAACAGACCCCCTCCTTGGGTAAGGCGTGGAATGTAAAAAGTATATCACCAATCTTTAGATTAGATGTGGTAGGTAAAGCCTCCATTCCCGAGTATCCAATATATTCCTTATACACTTCTTTGAGAAATGACTTCAGGACGAAATCAAGCCAAAGTAGGGCTGAAACTGACAAAAAATTAATACTTAGACGATAAAAGTGTCTTTATTGACTTGGTGCAAAAAGTTATGGAAGGGTAAATAGGAAGAGAATGAGGGTTGCTAGTTTTCAGAAGGCGTTTCTAACCTTCTATCGTCTTCCAAACTCTAACCTGGATTCAAAAATGTATACTACCAAGTCAAAAGCATAGGGTGCAAAATGATGTAGCAACTCAAAACAAAAGAGGGTTAGCGAGAACTTCCTATATAAAAATGATAGAAAATTTGTAAGAAATAGAAGCTAATGCATCAGGGCCTCAAAGGACCCAAATCACTAAGTACATGTAGAAAGGGCAGGAGCCCTCCAGTGCGGAGTAAAAAAAGAAACGCTGAGCTGGTCCACCACCAAAACAAATGATGCTGCCATGGTGAGAAGCATAGTGACCATGACAATCAGACAACACAATATATTACTTCTATTAAAGAGTCCCACACAAAAATTACTGTAAGTAAAATCATAAAGTTGGTCTTCTGAAGTGAGGATAGTGTCTCTTACTCTCCAGGAAATGATGTTAAAGGTTAAACACTACCTGAATTTGGCAAACATCTTCATAACTTTAATATAAAAACCTGTATGCCTCCATAAGGAGGTAAATGTCGAGGTCTGCAAGAGATAACATGGGCAAGAAATAATAATAGTTTTGTTAAAAGAAGAAGAGATGATCAACAGAACGATTGGTTATACAAACACTACTTAAAGAAAAATTTGGGTTATAGGCGATGATCAATTTGCTGGAGCTTTGATATAAGGCTGACTAATAAAAAAGATACATAAATTAATGATAGTCTGTAACTTGAGTACGGTTGAAATCATGATTTCAAAACAAGCTTAATATTTCCAATTTTTAGTACCATTAAAATTAAAGAACTTTTCAAATCATCATTAGGAAATAAAACTTAATGCCCCACCCTCATTCAATCATAACAAGTGAGCTTCAGAGCCATTGTCGCAGTACTCTGAACCTCATCACGCAATTTTCTGGGGATTAACTGGGCCTGCTTGGCCTTAACCCAGAATTTATCCACGATATATATGGGGTCATGGAGGGGGCCAACTTGACTCCTTCTGCTTTCTTTATCTCCTTCTTGTCCCCACGCTGTACACCAGTTATCATGTCCTGAGAAATGACAGGCTCCCATTCTGATAGAGTTCCCCTAAAAGATTTTTACCCTTTTCACCATCAAGTTACCCAGAGCGCATTAAAACTCCGCACTTGCACAGGTTTCCAGTGGTGGATCTCCTCCAATAAAAAAGGAAAAGATTTCAACTTCTCAGGGAGTTACTCCTATGCTTGAACAGGGAGGTGTTTTCCCATAGAATTGAGAAGGGCTAAAGAAGGTGGCTGCGCCTCTCATCAGCATGGGTTATTTGCCAATGTAGTGAATGAGAGGTGTTTCATAGCTTACTCAATAAGATTTCTCCCCTTCTACTTCTTCACACCACTAAAGTTTTGTTGAGAAGGTTTAGGAGGTGTTCAAGGCGGAAGTGTAGGCCAAGGGGTAGCTGCAGGTGCCATGTTGTCTCTTTCCAAAACGCGGCAAAAGACTGAAGATAGGGCAGGTGTCCCCAGTATCTAATCTATTAATCAATAACATGTCAAGTGAAGCTAATTTGATCTCAATAACCATCCTCACCCTTTCTGGAACTCAGGTTAGTGGAACAAAATTGTTCCTGTAGGGTTGAGCTTTGTGAACCCATTTAATTTGGTTTAGAAGTAACCTACCAACCCTGCTTTATGTATGCCCCCATTCTGCCAAATGACACATCTGGCTGCCAAAATGTGACTAGGTTGTAAAATTAAAGAAAAATTGGAAGTGATCCAATCGAGGGTTGGTAAATCCTGACTTGCTTTATCATTCTCAACGTTAGCAAATGTTAGCTAATGTGTTATTCTTGATCTTTGTTGCATTTGAGATAAGTTGGCCCTAATTTACACACATTTATTCCCTTAGTATTTATAAAGTAGCACGCCCCAACAGCTCTGCTGTTGGTATATTCTTTTTGTTACGTTTCTATAAAAACTAAAAAAATCTAGTTTGATCATCTTAAATTCAGTCCAGATATCCATTATTAGATATGGATTCCAAATGATGTAAGTTGCGGCTCATAGTGGTATCTTTCCCCCATCGGTTAGGTGACTCTCTCCTAGATGTCTATATACTTGGTATAGTAGGTGTTATTTTTGGTGGTTTCCCATGTGGAATGATTGTCCACTCTTATTTCTACTAACACAATCTATATAAATATCATTGATATATTTCACACAGCACTTTTACACATTATCAAAAAAACTAATTGATCATGTGTTGAAATACAGTGGGCATTGCGGAGTCCATAGGGCATCACCTTGTACTCAAGTACAACCATGTGACACTTGAAAATTTTGTATAGTTGATGCATAAGGTAACTGACATTTAATGATTAGTGACCACAAGGTCAATGTGGAGAAGATTTGCTACTAGACATTTTGGGTGCAATATCTTCATCACCTGATTGGGTAAGAAATCTGGTTTATTGACCGCGTTTATCCATCGGAAGTCTACAAAGGGTCAGAGGTCTATTTTAGCTTTGGTTTATAGCATAAAAATCACATTCACTAAGAAATTGGAGGAACAGATGAGGCCGAGTACTAGCATTTCTTCCACATTAGCATCCAGGGACTCCTTCAAATTGTGGTTAAGAATATACACTGAAACCCCTTTCAGAAGTTCCGCACCCACCATAAACTTAGACAAAAAAGCAAAATAGACTGGAGGTTTTGCTTCATAGTGCGCTATTGGCGCCATTACAAGAGCAAAATGTTAGAACTATGGGAGAGGTGTACCGCCAGGGAGGTTTCATGATTAAGCCTATAAAAGAGCCCTTGGTTAATGATGTGCAGAACTCCAACACCAAAGGTCGCTCCCTTTTGGCTACTGAAAAAATAGGCCACTAAGTTTAACAAATTAGATTAATTACTTAAGCTACCATCTCATGCCATATATTACCAGGAAAGGAATATTCTAGGAAACAAATACGCTCCTCAAACCTATGGCAAGCCTGAATAAGTCAAAAAGGCTATAGAATTCCTAGCTCTAGGAACCTTTGTAGATGTCTTCAAGTGTAAATTTTTCTTGGATGAGAGGGACAGGTCAGTCTATTTAATAAAATGATATCTATTAGATTTTGGCTTCACTAGTATCCACCAGAGCCTCATCTACTTTCATACTAACTTTACCATATTTAGTTATAAAATGTGATCAAATAAAAGTAAGTGTTAGATTAAACTTCTTTATGGTCAGTAGCAAGCCTTAGATATAAACTGATATAAAGGTCTTTTACAGCTTCAGTGCTAGGGTTCTCAGATAAACATTGCGGAGTGTTGTCAGAATCACTAATGGGGTAAAGGGCTCCAATGGAAGTGAGATCTTCACTAGGACAAGATGGATTTTTCATAATTAATAGGGCTATCTGTCAAAGACCTTTTTTTGTGGTCCAAGAAAATTGATGAGAGTCGGTCAATAGGGAAGCTATTTCTCCAACGTTATAGAGTGAAAATGGCCCATAGCTCTTAGTTTTTAGCAAGGTTTATAAAAATTGTTTAAGATTAGTGGATGTGTGATCACTAAAGCTATGCCAAATCGCCAAATAACCTCAATATCCCTCATAGAGACATTAAGGACGCACTTATATATCCCATTGGCTAAGAGATCAGACAAAGAAGATCAAAGAATTAAGACGGTGGTTGACAGTTTTGGACCTTTAAATGGCAGAATATTGGCAATAATTGAGCAGATCAGAACCTAGGCAAAATGTATTATATCTGATTTAAGAAAACTCATCTAACGCCACAAGAATTTAATCTGCATTTAAATTTTTTGTGAAAAGTTTGGAGTAACTCTAAGAATCTCAGAAAATTACAAAAAATTAATAAGGTCAGGATCAAAGAAAATTTAATGAATTTTATTTAAAAATGTAACAAAACTTGTCTGGCGCCTCAAGAATTTAATTGGCATTTGGAAGAGTATATAGTTTATGTTTATGTAATTTAAGAGGCCTTAAATCCGCCATATAACCCCCAAAATCCAGCAAAGTTCATAGCAACAAAGCACAATTCTTATAAATATCTTAGCTGAATTTAGTTAGATTTGTTTCTTTATTTAGATTATCATGTTTACCTATCAGAAAACTCAAAATAAAAAATAATATTAAAATTCTAAAAATCATCTTTATTTTAAGACTCTCTAAGAAGGCACTCTGGACGTCATGAAGAATAAATCAGAGCTCAAAAAGGCCATCATTCATATAAAACCACTCTTTAGGTATGAAGACAGACTGTATTTCCAGTTTAGGACTCATTTTGTAGGTGCAGATTTTCGAAGACGCCAATGTTGTCATTGGATCTGCAATTTCACTTATTCTGCTATCACCTGTTTGAGGGCTCTGTTCATAGACCAATTTTTAAACAACGCCAAGCAACCATTAGAAGTCACTTACATCGCATTAGAAGTTCATAACCTATTCCTCCTTTTCTCAAGGGTAACATTGCAGTTTTGCAAGGGAATGCAGGCCTGCTTTTACAACCGTAACTTCCCCCTGATAATCATCCTCCTGCATCAGTTATGGTCATAACTGTCTTCCTCTCTGTAGTTGGGTAAGGTTTCCCATCCATTCACTGCAAAGGGAACCCAGGATTTCCCACTCCCAGAATCACTCCTTGCAACAACCCTCAGGCAACAGTTCCAGTCCCTGTAATATGCGTTCCAACCACTATGACCACGTACCCTTTATTGCTTATCCTACCAATAAGGACCCAACAGGAGTCTTTGTTGTCTAGCTGGTTATTTGATCATAAGAGAACCCCTGTTCTTAAAAATCGTCCAGCTCCTCCAGTAGGCCAAAAAAATACTTTCCAAAGTGTCCTAAAGGCTCCCACATATAAATTAAACTTCAGAAAGCCCAAGAAGAGAATTACTGCTACCTTAACCAATGCTGGGGATTGGGTCTTAGGAGGGGTGATGTTGTAATCAAGACTACACCAGATTGCCACATTGCCTCAAATTATACATAGACAATAAGGCTGCGATTATAGATCCTGATGGTGTAAGAGATCAAAATTTGGCTGATTAAAGATTTGGATGGCAGTTTCAACAGTTTCCGGAGCTCCAAATGGTAGAGTTTAATGACAATCAATCAGGTCAAAACTGAGGCAGTCTCTACTAAATTTATATCTGAAAAAACTCATCCATCTACTTTATAATTTGCTCAATGTTTTGAGAATTTACTGAAGAGGTTGAAGTAATTTCAGGAATCACAGATATTCATTAAAAGTTGAGCAGGTCAGGATTAAGGCAAAAGTTTATATTATATTAAAACAGTTTGTGTGTAGACTTGTCCAACGCTATGAGAATTTACTCATTGTTTGAAAAATTTTGTTTCTATGTAGTAATTCCATAGTCTTAGAATCCGCTGTATAACCCAGAACCCTCAAGTTCATGGAGGCAACCAAGCCTCCATCCCTATGAATAAACCCTGTGGAAGTTTATTATTTTTAACTTCATATATTAGATAATAATATATCACAGAAAAAGTACTCCAAATTCATATAAAATAGTTTTAATTAAAAAATCATTATGCATGTTTGGAAACCTTTAATCAGACCATCTAGTACTAAAAAAAGAAACCTTTAATCAGGCTCCATGGGAGCCATGAAGAACAAACAAAATCTCAAAAATGACATCACATATGCTGCCACTCCTCGGGGACAAAACCTGTCTGTGTATTTCAATTTTTGGACTCTCTTAAATGGTTCTGTTTCTTCTGAGACTCAAATGTAGCCAACGGATCTTCAATTTTACTTATGGTACTATCTCTTTTTTGGGGATCATATCTAGCTCTTTTGGTAAACAACGCCAAGCAATAATTAGAACTAGTGACCGTCACAGGATGGGACATGAGCAGATAGGTCTAGATCTGTAAGTGCATACTATATTTAATGACCAATAATGTTCCTTTCTGGATAAATAAAGTGCAGACCAGGCTTCATTGAAGAATTCTTTAAGGAATGCCGCGCAATCTATTAGTTTAATATCTGTCTAATGAAGATTTACAAATAGTTATCCAAAAAGAATTACATTAACTGAGAAGCTAGGTTCCTTGGAAAAGTTTAAATTAGCACATCTACCTGTTCATTATTGAAGGGTTTCCCAGCCGCATATGGAATAATTCTTGTAGATGTTGGAAGGCAAGAGCATTGTGGAGGAGGACAATATCTAGAATTAAAAGTGAACTAATGGCTTTTCACTGTGTGTGAGGAGGTTGATGATGTGGGATAAGCTGAGCTGTTGGAAAACAAGTGATGGGTATTGAGTAGTGCAAAGAAGAAGGAAAACAATACCATTACTACAATGGTACAATAAAAATTTACCAGGAAGGGTTTTACAGACTCTGGATTTTGCTGGGTGTCTGCTGAAAAATGGAGACAAAGCTTAAAGAGTCTCTTTGGTGTCACCTTCACTTCCATCAAGTGATATGCTAAACAGTTATGGAGGTGCGCCTGAATGTATGCCCATGCCACAGCTGAGCAGAATACTGGGTAGGATTAGTAATAATAAATTGCATGAAGGGAGGCAATACTGCTAGTGCTTGATATGCAAATGCATACAAACAATAGCGTGAGTTGACAAGCCTTCATTTTAATGAACAAACTTTAATATCTGAAGACATTTTAATTGTAAAATACAAATTTAAATCAGGAAACTGATCTAAGGAATTTTAAAAGGCTTTATTCAAGATATAAAAAAGAATCTAGCAAAAAATTCTAAGGGAACAGCATATAAGTGAATTCTTTAGTTGTTATAGCTTTTGAGTAGATTGGTGTCCTAATTGCTCACTGACTCATTCATCTTCATTTAAGTCTTAATTTCCAAAACAGTTCATAATACTTAAAGCACCCACATCTGAGGCTATTGATTTGGGTTCAGGGAGTTGTTAGGATTTTTTCCCACATTACTCAGCTTTATTGGTTTTAATCAATCTGATGGTAACTAGAATCTCCATCCCACTAGTGGATGTTGAAGTTATCAATTAAATATATTATAACTATTGTTCATAGAAATATTTCAGCAAGTATTTATTGTTTTGCTGGATTACAATACACCAGATTGATGAGAATTGTAAAGGATGACCACTACAATAAACAAGTGATTAAGGGGTCAAATTTATTATCAATAACTTAATTGACTTTTAGGAGTTGATCATGCTTAGTTGCCAATCAACTTAAGATTCATGAGTTGCTGGTAAGTAATGCCGCCTGTCATAGAGCAACTTTCAAGCTAACCTTTTTGGATCACAATCTTCTGTTTATGGGTAAGGTCCCATTACCTAAGAATGTTGTTACCAATTTGGAAAATCAATGGGAGTTGAGAAAAAAAGTTAGGACGCATTCTCGTTTCAACTCAGAAGAGGTTATGGTGGAGTATGAGAAGAGAACCCAATTATATTTGATGAGGAAGATCATCATTTTGCGTGACCCTGTAGGTTTAATTTATCTGTGAAGTCTCCATTTCCAACTAGGGTGCAATTAAAGATGTTGTGCACTGAATTCCCTAAAAAATACCTTTGACTTTTTATAATAAAGCAGATCTGATTGATTATAAAATAATTTAATAGTTTATGATTTAGACTGTTTGCTCTTGTGTTTAGTGAAAAAAGATAAAGATCCTTTGTTTCTATTATTGTTGATATCTGTGGACTCTGCATAGCAAGAAGGTAAAAGATACTCTGAACCTTATCCAAGGTTAAGTTTTATTGGATGTAATAGGGAAAAGCCCATATAATTTCAAATGAATTCAATATCATGACAATAACCAAGTTGGCGTTGGACTTTATCGCGATTTTGGATACCAGATCAACTAAAATAGTAGTCTGGATACTGCTATTGCCCATTATATCATATTATCAAGTCTAACAACATACATACAAGGAACCTGTCTCGTTGAATAAAGGAGCCAAAGAAAGTATAATTTAGAACTAGGAATCAAATCCTGAATTTAAATTTGGAACTCAATCAAGTTTTCAAGCTCCCAAAAGTTTTAACAATTGGTGATCACTATAGGGGTAGCTGAGTTTAGTCAAATTTAATAAAGATGTTTAATCAATATGTCTTACAAGAACAAATTACACAAGATCTAGACGGAAATTGAAGCTATCAACAGGAATGCACTTAACTCGGCATGACAAGTCAACTTTATGCATTGGAAGAATGGGTGATTAAGGCCAATGAAGAAGTCAACTAAATGAGAAAGGTCAACAATGACATCTGTGGACTAGTCAACTCCTTGAAGGCAAGAAGGGTAATTTAATCAATGAAGTATTGTTTCAGAAGACCGCGTGAGTTTCAGACTGGGAATGCATACACTGGATTACTGGAGAAATAGAGCGGTAATTGAAGCATATAGAAGAACTGGAGGACCATAAATGCAACTGTACACAAATGAAGGCGGAAGAAGCCAAAAACGAAATGCCTACAACTATAGTTGGGAATAATACCCACTCATAATACTACCTGGGTTGCTTGGAGCAATTTTGGAGATGAAACCTGAAGTCAATCCAATGGTAAATAGAATCATCAGACAGGATACACCTTTTAGTAAGCCACAGATGAATTTTTGAGCATACTGAAATTTTCCGCATTCCATCAGGATAACGCCCTGCTTTTTCTGACTATTTTAGATGATGATGTTTAGTTTCAGTGACTGATAAAAAGCAGTTATTATCATGAGCTGACTAAATACAGATTTTCAGAATCTAGTGTTGCCCCATCTAAACTGGGATAACTGGTCTTACTAGGAGTCTAAAGAAGTCATCATGCTAGAATTTGGAAGCCTCACGCAGATGTCTAACTGCAGATATCAATCTATGGGGAAAAAAGTTTTGTAAAGGCAAGACCCTAGTAGCTTTTGCGTACCTATTCTACCAGAAATCTCAGATCATGGCTGGTGTGAAAGTGCTAACGGATTTTGACACCTAAACCTGATTAAGCGGCGTTACAGCTTTTTTGTGATTTGATCAAAGTATGGCTTCAATGTTAGTAACTTAAATGACCACATCTCAAATGTTGGATCGTTTGAAGTTGTTGGGAGCCAATATTGAAGCCCCAAACAGAGCTTTCAAAGTGATCCATAATTGAGCTCAAAACACTTTGTAATTTGGCAAGGTGAATAAGGAGTAAGAAAATAGAGTTGTTTTAAGGAATAAGCTCAAATTACAGAAGTAATCTGATAAGACTCTAATCTGCTGCCATCAGTGTGTTAAATTGTACAGACAGCCACGCAATGTTGGAACAAATCCCAAGCAGCATGTCACTTAGTCCAGGCGAAGGAGAAAGAAAACTATCAGTAGTTAGGAAAAGGTCCTACAGTCTAGAGATGGAACAATCTGACACCAGCAGTTAACCCTGTTCCTCCTGACATTATGAATGATGATATAGACATTTTCAATCTCTTTATAGACAATGTAGCAACCAATCCACTATATCAGGCTGTTAATATGGATGTGAACTTTATCACTTGAGGAAAAACAAAGAGTATCAAATCTGAAATTATAAAGCAAGTGGTGACCATATATTTGTCAACTAGAAAATAAGATTAAGTCTGCTGAGAACCAGAAGGGGTTGTTAAGTTTTCAGCTGATGGTGCAAGCCAAAATAACTTAACAGTGAAAAGGAGGATATAAACTCGCTTTTCAAATGGAACTCATGCTCATAATCAGGAAGTAGATTCTCCAATAATCCTCAATAATAGCCAAGTAACTCTGGTATACTCACCGTTCTTAAGTCTACTGGCACCAACAAATACAAGACCTTCTGTCTTTGTACAAGATCAGGAAATTATTCCTCTATAATCAGGACTACTTCTCCAGCAGGCAGCTATGTACTTCTCTTAGGGAAGAATAAACACACACAACTATCTAATATAGATGTAATGGTCACAGATACAAATATCCGACAGATGACAGATAATTAATAATTAATAAACTAAGCGACACTCTTTATTAATGATCAATAAACTAGTAAATAATGATTAATTGATTTAGTTGATGTTTTATTAATTGGCCAGGCGCCAGTATTATATACCTCTCAGGCATCTCCTGGCCAAACTCATCTACTAGATGAGTTCATTCATATTATGCCAATCCTCTGCTGGTCATGGCAATAATTATGAAAAATCCCCAAGTCAATTTGGCCCATGAATTGACTAAAAATAATAATTGTTTCAGACTGATTGGAGGCAATTTTACTCTCATAATCAGGATGACTTTGGGTTTTGAACTCAACATCAAAATCTTCCTGATTAGAGCTACGTCATAACTTGACGTCTATCAATAAATAAGGGGATAAAAGATATGATCATAAAAGATGATGCACCCCAATTTAGGACGTCAGCAGGCCTCTCAATAGCACTAAGTATACCCATAATTGGGACATCTATGTTTAAGTGCTTAATTATTGATTTCATTAAATCATACCCAACTTCTGCCTTAGTGCATTAATATTAATGTACTAATTTAGGAGGTGCAATTTAGTTAATGCTGTGGGACCACTTTGCACCCAAGTGTACCCATAATTGGCCATATTATAATATTATAGCTATTATTAGCTACAATAATTGGGCACCTCAAATGCAATTAGAGCAGTTATGAGGTGAATCTGATTTATCAAATTATGCAGATGAATTGGGAGAATCAAAGGTCCATCAAAGGAAGTAATTTATCAGCATTGATGGTTTTCTCAAAGGGTTTATTTTCGAGTCAACCATCAAAATCTAACAGGGGTTACTCAGAAGAGATTAGATTTAAAAATGTTTACATTTCAATCAGTTCAATCAAGAAATTTCCCTGATCTTTCTTCTCAATTAACTAATTCTCTCAATTCAGCATTATTTCTGCAATTCACTCAGTAAATACCCTATTACTATATTCTGAGTGTACTAATGCAGATCTTATCATTAACCAAATGAGAGTGAGGGCATTTATCAACAGTGGAGCGCCCATATATATCAGTATAAACAAATTGGTAAATTGAATGACGATTTCTCCAGATCTAGAACGCTGGAAGGAATACAGAATGACTGGACCAGAGATGACAGTATCCTGTGGAGCAAAACAGCATGCTGCCACTCCACTTTGGCTTAATAGTGGTATCAGCTCCTGTCATTATGTTGGTGAACCAGAATTATGATATCCTGACCAGGATAGAGTTCCTGAGAAAATATATAGTGAAATGAAATTTTGAGGAGGATACCATGACCATTTTGGGGCAGACCCTTTCATTGGTATATCAGTGGGAAAGGAGTCGCTGCTGACTAAGAAAAACAATTTTGCAAATAAAATTTAAAATGATGGCATAGTTCCCATTAATATGGGTTGGTTGGTTGAAAGCTGAGAGAAATGCCTAAGGAGGTCCTGGAGAATAATGGAATCCCCCTGGAACAAAAATGGCAAAAACTTTTTCTCTCTCGTTTCAATCACTTTTGTAAACTATTCAATTCAAGTCTGAATCTAGTTTGATAATCTCACAGAGGAGATTAGTCTGCGCCCATGCCAGGGAGCAGTTGGGCAAGTAAGGTAAGAGGAACAGGTGGTAGGCTCGTGGCCTCAAACGTTCAAAAATGCCCCAGAGAAACTGGTGGAATAGAAAAAAAATTTAAAAAACTGGCGGTCACTATTTCCCTGGAAATCCTCACTTGGCAAGCATGATGCAACCAGTACATCAACACGCTGCACTCCCAGCCACTTTTGTTGGTGGAATACGGAGTCCGCGTTATTCTGGACATTTAACAAATGGCTTTATGGGAAAAATTTTGTGGGGATGTGCACACTTTTTTCCCGACTGCAGTGTACGTTGCACCTCACTCCATGTCATGTGGTTGGCTGGACCTAGGTTTCAAAAACAGGGAGGCAGCAGATGAGGCTGCTGCGGTGTGTGTAGTGATTGACCTCCCTGAAGGGCAACGGGTCATTGAAACCAAATGCACCAGATGGACAAAATCCAACCAAATTTTCCTCACATTTGACTTTTTGCCTACTACGGTAAAACGTGATATTTTGGAGCAACACCTGAAAGATGGTCTCACCATCTATGGCGAAATACAATCTTTTAAGATGCAATGCTTTACACTGATGCCACACCTGTGCACTGGAAAAGCACTCACAGTTCTGACCCCAACCAAGGAGATCACAAAGGACCTAACCCAGATCCCGCTCTACTTTTATTAATATTGAAGGGCATACCACCCACCCTTTCTGGGTAAACGTGGACAGCGCGCCCCCCACCTGCACCCACTGTGATGCATTTGGCCATAAGGCAAATGCTTGCCCTACCAAGGAGGGCGTCACATTCCAAGAGCACCCCTCTGCGGCCATGGCCATCAGAGAGGCGCACTATGAACCAACCACAAGCACTAAAGAGGCTTTCTCATGGGGAGCACAAGGCTGCTACCTACTGGTAAAGCCTATTTCCCCGCAAGAGCATAAGAAGGCCAAGCAGGCCCACAGGGCCGTGGCCAAGGAAGTGGCCAAAGTCACCACCGCTATCCCACACTCCCAACGCCAGGAGGACATCAAAACCTTCGCGGTAGAAGCAACTTTGGATCCATCAACCAATCAGATTGGGAAGCTCATGCTGATTGGGCCACCCAATCTGAGGATCCGATGGGGGACTCGATCTCACCCAATCTTTGCAATCAAGCTCTGGTTGAAACTGAATTGGGACCCATCCTACCTGAAAAAAAAATTTTCAACCCACTCAACGGTGCACCAAACTCATCTGCACCGCAAAAAATTCGTCCAACGTTGGGGAAACAAAAAGCAAAGGCAAAAGCCAATGTTAACCTTTCTGCTAAAATCAACAAAACTACTGATAGCGTTGCTGCAAACACCTGTGCTGCCATGAAGGCCTGTGGGGATCTAGAGGAGGCTAGTGGGCCCAGGTGCCCACTCCCTCGCACCTAAGGTGCGATGGGGGAAACCTTCACTTTAGGGACGTTGAATATTGCTGGACTCAAGGCCTCGCCGTCCTGGGCTAGGAAACTGAGTTTTTTACAACAAAATTTACCCGTGGATATCCTGGCCATCCAGGAGTCCCACTGTCCGCGAGGTTCTGAGGAGGCTTGGAAAACCATGCTCCTCCCATCCCTATCCTTTTGGTTGAAGCACTGCGGGGTGCTAATTCAGAAAAATAATTTTTTCAAATTTTTATCATCAGAAACCTTCCTCAATGGCTGAGTCCTCGTTGTCACTTTCTCGTGGGCTGACATGGCGCATGCTATCATCAACATTTATGCCCCAAACTGTGCATGAGAGCGTCAGGAATTTTTCTCATCAGTTGAATCCCTCCTGCTACCCCCAGACCCTTTTGTAGTTGGTGACATGAAATGTTGGCTAAACACACCAACGGACCATTGGCCTTCCTCCTCCCATGCCCCCCAGGGTCACGTAGAACTTTGCATTCTAAGAGCCACCCTTGGGTTAATGGATGCGCTGCCGCGGCGAGCCCCGCTGCTCAAAAACATGACGCGCCCCCACATCCACAACGGCTAATTAAGGTCCATGTCCCACATTGACCTTATCCTTACGCCAGCGAAATTCCAACCCCACATTTCCCACTTAAAAACAACAAAAATGGAACTTTCCGACCACCAACTGGTCTTGATAACCTACCACATACCTGACACAATGGCTAAGGCCCCACATTGGTGCAAACTCCGCCCCCCAAACTCACGTCGCCAGGATTTTCCACTTGGGTGGAATCAGCAACTTTGGCAAAAGAGTTTGTTGCAGAGTTTTGCGCGGACCCCATCTACACATGGGCAACCTTCAAAGAGGATACTATCCGCCACTCTTGCCACCTCTCCTCCAGATGCTCACGAGCCACATTGGCTGTCATTTCGCGCACTCTGGAAGAGTTGGCACACCTGGAGTCCAACATCCCAGCTACAGGATACAGCCCTGCATGGGGCCAGAAGTGGGCGGAGGCAGCCGCCCACCTCAACGCGCTCAAAAGGCAACACAAACATCGGTTTGTGTTCAGTACAGAGCCAAATGCATTACAAAGGGCGACAAGTGCACTGCATATTTTTTTAAAAAAATTTGCACCTTGCCAGAGCATGGCCTGCACACAGGTGCAAAGATCGGATGATTCCATCGCAGATACGCCACCTGAAGTGGTAATCAAAACACAGAAGTATTACTCCAAGTTATACAGATCCAATCCAATTCAGCCAGCCAAAGTGGCAGAATTTCTCGACTGAACCCACATCCACACTGTTTCCCAATACCCAAAAATAATGAATATGATTACTCTGAACAAATTATGGACAGCCATCCGCGGTGCACCAAACCGAAAATGCCTAGGCCCAGATGGCATTCCATATGAATTCTATAAAAAGTGCTTTAAAAGTATATCCCCACTACTGCTTGCATCACTTAACCAGAGCCTTTTGGAAACGCGCCTCCTACCAGGAGGACAAGAGGCCTTCACCGTCACACTCTTCAAGAAAGGGGACAAGCTAGACTTAGCCAACTGGAGCCCCATTTCTTTAACTAATAAGGATACAAAAATTTTAACAAAAATTATGGCTAACCATTTAGGGTTTGTAGCATCTGCCACCATCTCCCCAGAACAATTCGGTTTCATACCCAGAAGGTCGATTTGGGACAACGTGCACTTGGTAGCCAACGCGTGCCAGTTCACAGCCTCTGGAGCACTGGCATTCTTGGACCAAAAGAAGGCCTATGATAGAGTAAACTTGGAATACCTCAGGGCCTGCCTCCATCAATTCCGCTTACCTACTCGCTTCATCAACTGGGTGATGCTGCTCACGGAATCTGCAACAATGGCAGTACATGGCCCTGGCTTCCTTACAGAAGTAGTCCGCCCTCAAAGGGGCTTGCGACAAGGGGACCCCTTAGCCCACTCTTACACAACTTCAGCCTTGACCCAATACTTTAAAACGCGAATGCTCAACTCACTGGGGTCCATGTGCCAGGCCAAGCCCCAGTCAAGATGATGGCGTTTGCAGACGACTGTGTGGTGGGGGTGTCTAATAATAAAGATGCACGCGCACTTGAAGCTCTCATCCAGGAGTATTCCCGGGTAAGTAACACTGCACTGAACGCCTCCAAAACTGAAATCATCCTCCTTGGTCAGTATCAAAACTGCTGGGCCCCTGCAATTAGTTCCCAGCCCAGCCCATCTACTCACAAACGCGCTCGCCCTCCCAGCTCACTCCACACCGCCCCACTGGTGCTCCCCTTTGTGCCACGCCCTACCATAGGGCCAGTCCGCCATCTGGGCGTGTGGGTGGAGGCAGGCGGATACGCATCAGCAGTAATGGAGAGTCATATTCTAGATAACATGACGAAGCACATAATTTCCCTCAGAGCTCACCCTACTTCCCTTACTGGTAGGTCGTTTCGGCCAACTCTATGCTCCTCTCAAAAGTCTGGTTTAAAGCCCACGCCATCCCCTTCTCCCCAAGCTTTTTCAATTCCTTGTATGCCCTGCTGCAAGGATGGCTTTGGTCAGGCCGCCCTCCAGCAGTACGGCTAGAGGTCATGTTTGGCCCTTATAATCATGGTGGCATGGGCCTGCTTGACTTCAGAGCCCATGCTGCCAAGATATTGGGTACCTGGATTGCGGCCGTCACTGCCCCTACACTCCCCTCCCAACACTGGTCCTGCGTGGCCCACTCCAACTTATCCCGCGCCTTGGGCCTCAACAATCCATCGAATCCCTACTTCCTGATGAAATACCTGGCTTCACACCCATCGGCCACAGGTCCTCACGGTACTAAAACCCACTACAAATGAATCCTACTCTCCATGCGGAGTGCTGAGTGGAGAATTCATATTAGCGGACATACAACCAGAAGAGGCCGCCTCTCTCCTCAGTTCACACAAGAGGTACAGGGGCTACCCATCCATGATGGCATGATCCCTATACGGCCCCATGTCCTATCCAGGGTGGACTACCTGGACATGATGGACATCCCTTACTCCATTGAGACCCAAAAGACTATCTGGAAATATGCTCACCATCCTCTGTTGCAGCCTCAAATCCGCTCCCACGTGTGGTGCTGCCTGAGGTGGGTGTATCATACAGCCGAGCGCTCTAACGCTTTACACTCATCCTGTGTCGTGTGTGGCCAGTATGGAACGCTGTTCACTGCCTGGAGAAGTGCCCCACCTTTAAAGTGATATGGCGTGAAGTCCAACGTCTGCTAGTCCAGGATCAATCACATCCCTTCAGTCTGTCAAGAGATATGTTTGCTTTAACAATGGCCTCCCCCCTTCCACCTTCCCTCTGTGCTCTGGTGGTTGCAATCGCTATGTGGATTATCCACACGATTGTCTTGGATGCCATCGCAGGCTCCACCCCCACCCTCCCAGAAGCTGTCCACAGACCCCGGTCTCATTTGGTGGACCACTTTCAAGCGTGGATGTTTGGATACCTCCCACTGCGCCGCTGACAGCTGGTATCCTCCTGGTTCCCAGTTTGGTTCATCAAATCAGACCCCTTCCTCCACACGTGTCAAATTGTGGCTATGGCCCCTTCACACGTTCCCTCCCCCTCCCCATAATTGGCGTTCCCGCTGGCAACAAGAGATAGCATCGCTTCTCTGGGGTGCCTTCCCTGTTACTAAGTTTTGTCTCTTTTGGGTCAAATTTGGAAGAATCCTATGGTTGGCCTTCCCAACAATAAATTTAAAAATTTAAAAACGGCAAACACTCTACTGCTTTTGACACAAGATAAATGTTACCACAAGGTTAACGCTTGTGATTCCAGAGCAACTATATGGAGAAGTCGTTGGCCCATGGAGGAAATCATGAATCAAACCATGAGTTGAGAGAGGGTTTAATGTCATGACACATAGAAATAGACTTGCTACTGGCTAATCTGGGAAAAAAACCATTGAAGATAGCAAAAAATGAAGTCGTGTGCTTCTCCATTTAAACCTGACAGTAGAGATCAGCAAATTTATGATTTCAGAATGCTAACTAAATGGTATTGCTGGAAAAAACTGCTGAAAGTATTAATGTCTTATTAGAAAAAGAGAAGCTGGCTTTATTGAATGAACCAACATTAATAAGTACTCTGATTATTTGAGAGTTATTGGAAGATATTTGTACAAGACACCATGATCTGAGATGCGCAAATAACGTGATCCACAAGGTTGACACAGAAGAAAAATCTAAGATATGTATGAGACCTGCTAGAAGGTCTAGAGCTTCTTAAACTGTGGTAAGCGAAGAAATTAACAATATTGTTGAGCATGAGCACCTCATCCTATTGTTGAGTCCATGGGCGAGTCCAATCCTTATAGTAAAAAATAAGGATAGATCTTTTGAGTGGCGATCAATTTATTGCAGACTGAACAAATTTATAAGTAGGATTATTATCTACTGTTGAGGATTGACAATATTTTCAATCGCCTAGGGAACGTCAGTTACTTTTTGGTGATGGACTTAATTTCAGGGTATTGGCAAATCAATTTGTTAAAAGAGGCCCAAGAAAAACGTGTGATCATTATTGCACAGCGACTCTACCAACTGACCTGAATTCCCACAGGGATTGTGTAACGCACCAGCTACCTTCCAAAGAGCAATGGACTCTACACATAGTGATATGAAGTTATCCTGTGTCTTAGTATATCTGGAAATTTAAATTTATTCAGAAGGACCTCCACGGACCTTTTAAAGCACTTAGAAGAAGTGTTCAAGCGCCTGGAAACAGCGAACTTAAATATCAAGCTGAAGATATGTCATTTTTTCAAGGAGAAGCTTGAGTACTTGGGGTTTTTATAAACTATAGAGGGCTGCGACCCCAGCAGCAGAAATTATGACAATTGAACAGCTGTCAATCCTGAAGAGAGTTAAGGATATCCAAGTATCACTTGGGATGTTCAGTTACTTTTGCAAATAATAAAGTATTTTGCAATAGCCACAAAGTCTTTATTCCACTTATTAAAGGATTAAAAAATGATTCATGTGGAATAAAGAAGCACAGGAGTTGTTCAAAAAACAACAACTCTATCTAATGACCAGTCCTGTATAAAGTGCCCAAATTTTGATTGGAAATTCATCATTCAAACTGATGCTTCGTTGACTCAATTGGAGCATTTTTGAGCCAATTGGATTAAGATGGGGACGAACATCAGGTGGCTTATGTGATTCAAACACTTATGTCAGTGAAGAGGAATTATACCATGATAGAGAATGAATGCCTTGCAGTGATCTATGCATACAAGCTATAACAATTATATATTCATGGAATGCACTTCAAAGTAGTGACAGATCACTCATCCTCATGCTGGCTCCATAACTTAAAGGAAACAGAAGGGTGAACAGGCTCAATGGGCTTTAATATTTATAAGCTTATGACTTTGAGATAATACACCAGTCCAGAGCAGCGCATCAAAATGCTTACAGACTATCAAGACTGCCTGAAGTCCATATTGTCTATCATCAAGCAGATGAATTATTACTAAATATGATTAAAGACAATGTCAGGGATTAACTCTGAGAAATTCAAGGTGTGGTTAAGAAATCAATGAAAATACCAAAATAGTAAATAGAAAACTATTCAAAAGATTGATGGAAAACAATTTTACTTCCTGAAGACGTCAAACAAGATGAAATAATCTGAGCTGCACACAAAGTCGTCAGCCATGGTGGCCTGAGGAGGACCAATGAGCCTATAAGTATTTACAAGTCCCAGTATTGTTCAAGTCCCAGGTGGGGCCACTGAACCAAGATAGATGGTTAAGTCTTGAAAATAGACCTCTGAACCATGATAGCTGGTTAATTAAAAAAGAAACTGCTGAACCAGAGTAGGGGAAGCAAAAAGATGGGACTCTGAACCTAATAATAGGTTAAGTCCCATTTCAAAAATAACATAAGGAAAGTAAAAAAATAATATAAGATAAAAAATTATAAAAGAAATATATATATAATAAAAATGCAAAGTAAATATTAAACTTAACTTATTTTGTTATCATCAAAAAGCATCTGGTTATGACACCTTATGTTATTGGTAGGACGAACTTTGTGTAAATTGGGTCTACTGCGTGTAGTCCCAAGGCGCTGAAAGGAGCAACATACATCAGTAGAATCAGGAAGGTTAAAACTGGATTAAATGGTACTAATCCTTAAGAAGTAAAGAGCACCCTAGGGTGATACAGGGAACAAGGAATCAGGAAGGTACTCAAGAATATCTTTTAAATGACACACTGTTGTATAACTCCAACCTTGGAGAAACAGGTTTTATATACCTTTTTATTGTCAAGAACACCTGAACTAAGCTGGAACGGCATATAACCATGGGAACCACGCTCTGCAGAGGTGGCAGCGAGGAGGATATGGAATGAAAATGTGTAAGAATAAGGACTAAGCTGATACTGATTGAGCAAGGAATGAAGATTGACCAAGAGACCTCCTAATTTGAACCATGCTGGCAGACTCAGTCATAATTTACAAGGCTTACGCGCCCAGAAAATTTTTAATACTAAATAATCTGGTCAAGTGGGGGTGTTATGATTTTTGCCCACATTACCCATCTTTATTTGTTAAAATCAATCTGCTGGTCCACTAGGGTCTTTATCCCACTAGTGGATGTTGAATTTATCAATTAAATATATTATAACTATTGTTCATAGAAGTATTACAGCAAATATTTATTGTTCTGCCAGATTACAAATGCAAAATTAATGAGATCCTTGTTGGGGATGACCCCCAACTATAAACAAGCAATTAGTTAGACGATTTCTTTATCAATAACTTAATTGACTTTTCAGGTGTCAATCAGGTTTAGTTGCCAATCAACTTAGGATTCTTGAGTTGCTGGTAACTAATGCCGCCTGTCATAGAGCAACTTTCAAGCTAACCTTTTTTGGATCACAATCTGCTGTTTGTGGGTAAGGGTCCCATTACCTAAGAATGTTGTTACCAAATATTGGTAAATTCAATGGGAGTTGAGCAAAGAAGTTAGGACGCATTCTCGTTTCAACTCAGAAGAGGTTATGGTGGAGTATGAGAAGAGAACCCAATTATATTTGATGAGGAAGATCATCATTTTGCGTGACCCTGGAGGTTTAATTTATCTGTGAAGTCTCCATTTCCAACTAGGGTGCAATTAAAGATGTTGTGCACTGAATTCCCTATAAAATACCCTTGACTTTTTATAATAAAGCAGATCTTATTGAATGAACATTACTTTATATAGTTTATATTTAGACTGTTCGCTTTTTGTGCTTATTAAAAAGAAGGACAACTTGATCCTTTGTTTATATTATTGTTAATAACTGTGGACTATGCGTACCAAGAAGAAAAAAGAAACTCTGAACCTTATCCAAGGTTAAGTTCTATTGGATGTAATAGGGAAAAAGTCCATATAATTTCATAAGAAATCAATATCATGACAAGCACCAGGTTGGAGTTGGACCTAATCACTATTTTGGATACCAGATCAACTAGAATAGTAGTCTTAATACTGCTATTGCCCATTTTATCATCTTATAAAGTCAAACAACGCAAATAAAAGGAACCTTTGCAGTTGAATAAGGGAGTTCAAGAGAGTTTACTCAGTTAAGTAATCAAAACCCCAACTTATCATTTGGAACTCAATTGAGGGTTCAATCTCTCAAGAGTTTTAACAGGAGTACTATGTTTTTACCTAAATGCATTAATTTTTGTTTGTCTTATTCAAGATATGTCTAAAAAGAGTTGTTTTTTAAGAAAAAAATTGTTGTTAATATATGTTAATATTGGTTTAGTCAAATTATGTTAATTTAATATTTTATCCTTCAGACCTTAAAGCCAATTAAAAACTCTGTAGATACATTCGCCAAGACTTAAGATCAGTAAAATGTATACTAATGTATTTGAGAGCAATGTTTTTACAAAAAAGCTTGTAATATATCACTTATTATAATAAATTATAATCCTAAACTTAATCAGTTTTCAGTAAGTCCTCTAAGAGGTACATACCACATCAATCTTACATTATAAAACAAAGTTTGTGGTACCCAAGTAAACTAGTTTTTTTCATGGAAGGATACTAAAGTTCCAAAAGAGGATTGGGCTTCAATTTAATGATTCAGCACCCACAGTAGAATTCCCTTACAGCATAAAATCGCTGCACCTTTATCATATGGGGAGTTGGGTTTTAGGAAATGAGAGTACCTTTGATGGGGTCTGGGAACTTGTTGCTGAGCTCTTAGTTATATCCTCTTTGACCCTATCAAATCTTGTGACAATAAAGGAGGACTTTCGATAGGCGTTGTGTTAATACAGCTATGGATAATTAGTTATGGGTAAAAAAGGAAGCTTTGGGGGAAGGTTTATTATATAAAGATAAGCAATAACCTGACACCTTACCATTAGCAGGGTGCTAGGTTATATAATTGGAAATGGCTGGTGTAAGCCTTAGACTGGTTTATAATAGTAGGGATTAAAAATTCTGTTATTTTATTTTATTCAAGGTGGGCCGACCTGTGGATGATACTGCACTGATTAAGGGAAATCTAATGAATGGGAAAGGAGGATAAAATCTGGAAAACCTCCACGCATGGCATATGATAGGCCAGGAACTCCATGGACCGCCTTTGCTATTCACTATCTCGGTTCAGGGCATTGGTGCGCAACGCCAACACAGTCATAAAAGTCCCCTACCCAAAGTTCCAGTACCAGAATTGAACTTGGGAAGGCAGCGGTAGAGGTCACTACTCTACCACTTGGGTATCCTCCCCTTTTGAAAATGCTGTTATCAAATCCATTAATGTATTATTTTTATGTTAATTTCTGGACTGATAATGGTTAGCTTCAGCACTTCAATTAAGCTTTGATTACTCTAGTATTAGCTAAGATTTTTGTGATATCCTTAGATTGTCTTGGTAAGTTTTGAACATCCAAATATGGGTTGCTAAATTTATAATTTGATGATTAATCAATCCCACTACTGACCCTTTCCATTTGACGTTTTGCTCAATTGCAGCTTTACCTTTAAACTTTGTTACCAGGGTTGTCCAGGATTTATTTATTTTACATTAAAGAGCTCCTGGTTGAGCCGCCTGTTTGAGGTTGGAAATTACAGCTATTGTGCTGGGTTTAATTATATATTTTAAATTTAAACAAAAGTGTCTGATTGTAGGCACATAAAACCTTGCAGATTAAGAAACAATGATGGGTTTGAATTTAGTTTTTGGTTTTTGGGTTGGGCGTGATAATCAAGGAGGAACTTAAGCTATCCTTCTCTTATCTAGGGTGTGTTCTAAATCTGTAATCTGAGTGACAGACAAGGTCTTATGTTGTAGCCCCTCTTGGCTCTATAAGGATGCAATGTCCTGTCCAACTTGATGGCTGGATCTTGAAACTTTACACTCTCAAGTGTTAAATCTCTAAAAAGGCAAGCAGATTCCAATCCTAACTAATTTTGTCTCCTCTAGCCTCTAAGTATACCCGTCCTTTTGGTGTATAAGTTTTCTTATTTTCTTCATTTTCTTACTTATTTGTGTATCTCCATTATCAAATCCATCTCTTATAATGTTCTGTCATATGGAAGCCACATTTCACTAATGAACTCTGAAGAATTTGACAACTATATATGTTTTGTGGAATATTTTTATCATGGCTTGGACTTCATTGGCATTAGTTTATAACTTAATTTCAGATTTTAATTGAAGATAATAACTATCACTATCATGAGCTTTTTTGATAAAAACAGGTAGTCTTGAGAATATATACACTTTTTAGATTTTTTCTAAATGTGTAATCGTAAAGTGGTATAGAAAAAAATCATAGTGCTAATCTTTTATATAGTTTTTGCATATTTTTTCTAATTAAGTTAAACATGAAAAATGCAACCTTGAAGCAAACTCTGTATATGTAAGCCATAGTGTTTGACTGCTTAGATCATTTCCAGGAATTTTTCTTCAGTTAAGATATATATACCCTATCATCACATGCAAATATGTTTAAGAGGGCAAGGTATGACTATAAATTCAACGCTGAGCTGAGCCATGAAAACTTAAATTATGCATTATTATTTATAAAATATATAGAAGGTCTTGTTCATATAAGTACAATAATGGAGAGCTAAATCAACTTCATCTCTAAATCACATAAGGCTTTGTCTTGCTCACCTCTCTGTCATGAAAACGGCTGTTAAGAAGAATACTGGTAATTCTGTCTGGATGTTTTTGAGCCTAGTAAGACCCATGATGCCGTATGCACAGCTGCCTAAGCGATTCTGAGGAGGGACGATCTAGGATTGACATGCTGGAAGAAAAATTTGTGTTTAAAGCCCATATGGCAAGCCAAATGGCTGCAATGGGGATAGTAGGACTTTTAGGGCACCATCAAATTGGGCAAGCAGGGAGAATGACAAGATATTTGGGTCTGTGGTTGCTGACCTTTGAAAAGGGTGGGTATATGCCCAGTATTGAGGCCACGGTTCAATTATCCATTGGGCCTGACCAGATGAGAGAACCCTTGATTTAGAAGATTTTAATAAGGAGGCTAGTGATAGTGCTTGCCTTTATACCCAGACACAAGGTAGTGATTTAAGTCAGATTGCTATTTTGGAGTGTAATGAGTCAGAGCATAAAATTTGATCACGTGGTCAAACTTTAGCAGGAGCCAATTGAAGGTAATGCTCCAGATCAGGAAGGTACTCATTGTCAATAGACAATTACTATTCAGGCGCGCCTCGTTTTACTGAGTCATATAAAATACAGCGTAGATTATAGTTGATTAAATTCAGATTGTGCCAAGTCAGTGGCAGATTGGCAAAGAGGCTTTATGCCAAGAGGGCGCACAGCCTTTCTATCAAAATGCAGATGTTAATTTTTTGCATGCAATGTCATGAGCTTAGCAACAGAATGAGAGAGTTGCAAAATTTATGAATAAAATGGCACACCTGAAAATCAAGAGCAATAAAACGCTAAGGAATCATATCTTTACATATTTTTACTTAAAAATTAGAAATAGTTAAGCCAGGAAAAGTCAGTGTTATACAAGTGCGATTATTAGGATTTTTTGAGGAAACTTATGAAGAGATTTAGCTGTAAACAAACCTTAAGGTAACTTCTTCCATTAGGGGAGTATTAAGTGATCTGAGTCAAAGCCATTGACTTAGGACCCATGCAACATAATATGATTGGCTGGGTTAAAAAGATTACTATATGTTGGAGAACTTAAGAAACTTTGAATCTGAACTCTGAGGATCAATGCAGATTCCAGATCAGAACTTCTAGTGGCGCCCATATCTATTTTACTGGGGGATAAGTTGAGTTGCTTTATTCTGGCCCAAATGAAAGAGATGTTGATCTTTAATCCGTTGGAACTGATCTGAGCTGATTTGGTTGAACCAAATTGATCTGAACTTGCTAGTACAGGAGGAGGTTGGGCATTTTGAACCTAATTTTGATAAAAATGACGTAGGTGCTGTGGTTCCCAAGGCACCACTGGAGTCCCTTAGACTGGAGCACCGCCCTGAAAACCCTACTATCATCTCCAAGAGGGAATAAGAGAAAAAGGAGGACGATATGGTATATCATTGAGGTAGAAGGTTACAACATATCGTTCATCCACCACATGAGCCAAGTCACTATTGGAACAAGGGTGCAACGGAGGCCTAGGACCCCTCTTGCATTTGTGAGGGTTCTGGCCGAGATCCAAAAAGAGTATGGGCCTCAGGGATTACATTACCTTTTCCTTCTAAGTCAGGGAAAACCCTAGCACCTGGGTTTTGGACTAAGTCATAACTTATAAGCCTTTCTATAAGCTTGAGGGAGAGAAGAAATGCCACCTTCTGGAGGACAGGGAATGTCAGGGTGGAATTTATGTAATACTTCAACCAGTCCTTACAGTTAGTGCAATCCTTTGTGCTCATCCAGTTATTTTCATATGGGGTATCCTTTACATGCGACTAAGTACTATACTAAGTATCAAACCTTCCTTGAAACCAAAATTGCCTCCTCTGCCACCTACAAATCACCCACAACAATTGGCTCAGTGAAAATGGGTCACTGACCCTCGAAAAAGGATAGCTTTAAAATGTGAAATTTTTTTGTTGCTTTCAGTGTACAATAGTTATATATGAATGCTAATTACCCAGGTATCTCTAACTTGTAGGTCTTGAGTATTTACTGTCTATTTTCTTTAAGAAAATCTAATTTTGATATTTCGAAAACCAGTATATAGAGGGACCCCACCTTGAGGTCATGGTCTGAGTGGCAATTTTGATCCGTAAATCTATTATAGTCTTGGATTGCCTTAACAAAGTGCTTATAAACAAGGTTCTGGGTGTTCCAGATATGGGCTATGCGCTCTTCTGCTGCTAGGACAACTGAGGACAGGCAGGGGACGGTCTTAAAGGAGAGCTTGTACCCCAGGGTGGCCTCATTGGGGAAAATCTGATAGAAGAATAAGAGTTATTATATGCAAATTGTGACAAGTGAAGGCCAGAGGCCCAGATATACCGAAATGTGGAAACATAAAACACTGGTACTGCTCTAATACCTTGTTAACCTATTCCATATGCCCATATGACTGGGGTGATAGGCGATAAATCTGCAGGGTTTAGTGTTGAGGAGTGCTAGGTTTCATCCTAAAACTGAGCGATGAACTGTATGCCTCCATTGTTAACAATCAGTTTGACCAGGACAAACATTAAAAACACGTGTGAAACAAACAATGCAGCAGTTTTGGCTGCAGTTATATCTGTCTGTTTTGTAATGAAAATTGAGAATTCTAAAATCTTGTTGACAGCATCCCATAATTGCTACAAAGCTCTTTTAGGGGAGAAGCTCCACTATGAAGTCTATATAGACTAAATCCCAGGGGCCCCTAAGTCTGATGTAGGTGGTTTATGAGTCCTTTTTTCCTCGTTTGGTCTGCCTTAGAGTGTGTTTGAGCGAAAAAGTTTTTCACCCAAAACAGTATATCCTTTAATGAGACAGTCCATTTGTAAATCCTCTCTTGATGAGGTCTGCGAACTTCTTCATTCCTGGTTTGCCTTTCTACAAAGGGTGTTGGTGTTTCTCAATGACACAGGTGCGTAGGTAAAGGGGAACTTAGATCCTTTTTTTAAAAAAATCTACTCCATCCTTTAAAGTATACTGGGGGTTATTATAGTTCTTGGATCAAGGTCATTGTGCAGCTCTATCATCTGCAGGGAGCACAGCTGGGCCGCCAGAACCTGATAGAGGATGAGTTCATCCAGGCAGAAGACAAAGGATACTGTGAGAGGCGCCAGAACGAGAATTTGAAATGTGGGTATAACAGTGGCAAGCTATAAAGGTCATCTACATTGTGGGTCAAGTATTTCTTTCTACTTACTATGTCAGGCATAATGTTCAATGGTTCCTTGATAAACCTTTACATGAAGCAGAAGTTTCATAGGTATCACTATATATTATCTTGGCGGTGGGTGAGCTTTTAGGGCTTCTACTAATACCTAAGGTATCTTTGGTCTATCAGTGTTATACAATCGGCGGTATTCTAGAGATACGCAAAAATAATTTTTTGCACAGTTTCAACCCACTGAGCAATAGGACAAACAATATGATGATTGTCATTCTTGAAACAACAGAATAAACTTTGAATCAATATGGAGCACTCACTCCCACCACACTCTCTTATATAATATATTAAAATATAGTGGATCATCGCTATTTCTCTCACTTCTAAACTTTTAACATCCTAATTTTAGTCAATCATCTCATCTGCCTATATCTCAAAGACTTTGGATGATACTACTTCCTTGACTTAGTAATTCAATTCACATATCTCATTGGTTCTGAAAATTTATCATTAATTAATTTTACAATAACATAATTTGAGGCAATTTCTCATCTATTTACTGTATATCAATATCTCCAACCCAATATCGCTTAATCTTGAGGTGCTCAAATAATCATTACTCATATTAAATTCAGCAGATTATATCCATTCCGCCATAACGACTTAGGGCTTATTGTCCAGTTGTATAAGAATTGTGACATTACCCCTTTCATGACTGGACTATAAGGCTCTTATTGATTATACGCCTGGAGGAACTTTGCATGCACTTGGTTGATGATTCGACCACTCAGGTGTCCTTGATAGTATACAAATCCATACCTGTTTTCTCAACACCTTCAAATGGCCTAATCCAGATACTGGCCAACTTGTGCTTCTGCCTGAACCAATGTTGATCATGGAATAGAACCATGTCCCCATATTTGAACTGGGCTAACCCGCTAAGCCATACCTGATAGGCAGCTTGAGTCTTAATCTTCTTGTCTAAACAAAACGATTATGCTTCAGTTTGCAACTTGATTAATGTGTTAGTTAGGGTCATCAAATAATGTTGTGGATCCATTACACCGGTATCTTCTACACAGGCGTATAGCAGTGTCAGAAGAGCAGGGTGGCGGCCATACAGTAATTGGAAGGGACTCTTCCCCTTGGTTTAATGATAACTAATATTATAGGCGAAGATGGCGATGGACAAAAGGGAACTCCAATCTAAGGGTTGATCTGCTACTAATCTACAGAGTATGTTCACTAAAGTCATATTGACCCACTCAACCATTCCATTAAGCTTGGGGTGGTATGGGTTTGTCAAAACCCCTCAGATGGCCATCAGCTCATTGAGCTTTAGAAGGATGTGGTAAGTGAAGTTAGTTCTATTATCAGTAAGGAGGAACTGATGGCGGTCATGCCGTTGGATAGTGCATTCCATTAAGAATTTGGCCATTGTGACTCCCCCCAAACCCCAAATCGCCCTTGCTTCAACCCACCAGGTAAATTGGTCAATTGCAATAAAATGTACTTGGACCGGTTAGCTCCCATTGTCAGAGGCCCAACAACATCTAGGGAAATCGTATGTCAAGCAAAGTTCAGCTTCACTAACCAGTACAAAGTCTTCTGGTGTAATGGCTTTTCCAATTGACACTGGTGGCAGGAGGAGATAGTATCAAGCACACTAAAGCTCATACTTTCCCAGTAATAAAGAGGCCACAAAAATTCCATTGACTTACACACCACCATGTCTTATGGCCCTATGTGCACTCAAATATTATTAGGCCGTTCCAAGGGTTACGGAAAGGTCACTGTTTAATTACTGATCCGCTTATACAACTCACCAAACCACTGAAGAGTATCATTTATATTTCATTTAACTCTTTTACAACTTGCGGCAGCTCATTATTGTACTTACCACTAAGCATCTAATTGTACATGATGTTGCTTAAATCTGCAATCACTGCAATTGTGGGTAATCTTGACAAGCAGTCTACTTTTTGTTGTTTGGCTCCCAGTTGGTGAAAAATCTCAAAATTGTAAGCCTGAAGTTTGAGGCCAATTGAGCTAGATGGCCCCTCCAGCTCCTTAAGGTTCTGTAACCAGTGTAATGAGGCATGATTCATTATGACTTTGAACTTTACACAATGAAAATATAATCTGAATTGCTTGTAATCATAGATCACCGCTAAGCACTCACACTCAGTCACAGTATAATTATGTTCATGGCTATTTAAGCTTATACTGCAGTATGTCACCAGGTGCTCCTCACCTTCGTCATCTTTTTGAGACAGAACTGTCCCCACAGAAGAAAGGGATGCATCCGTCTGTACAATAGATTCCTTTTTGAAATATGGGTAGCATAGTACTGACGCATTGATCAAACGCCTTTTGAAGTGTATCTAAGGAGTGTTGATGGCATTCCGTATATTCAAACGTGACATCTTTTTTATTAATTCAAACATTGAATCTCCAATACAACTAAAGTTTGGTATGAAGCGGCAATAGTAGCTAACCATCCCTAAGAATACTTGTATATCTCACTTAGTGTTTGGTTTAGTCATCTTCCGAATGGCCTCCACCTTAGCTGGTTGGGGCTGCAGCCCTGTTACATCAATTAAAAACCTGAGGTACTCTAGCCGATCCTTGAAAAGTGGCATTTCTAGGGTTTTCTTTTGATAATGGCCTCAACCAACTGGCGGAATACCTCTTTCAAATAGGTAAGGTGCTCATAAAACGTGCAGGAAAAATGTTGATATTGTCAAGATATACAAGAACGCATGACAGCTTCAAGTTGCCAAGGATAGTGTTCATCGCCTGTTTGATTGTAGCCAGGGCATTACACAGTCCTTGAGGCATATGTGTCAGGTGAAAAATCCTTTTTGATGTGATAATGGCGCATTTCTCTTGTTTTGCAGCAGGTAACTTAATCTGCCAATAGCTAGATATTAAATCAATTGCAGAGAAGTAACAAGCTCCTCCCAACCAATCCAAAGCATAGTTGATTTCTGGCAAGGGGTATGAGTCCTTTTTCGTAATGCTTTTGAGCTTGTGGTGATCTATTACTACCTAGTTGGTATCATCCTTCTTTTTGAAATTAGGACAGGGTAATCCCATGGGCTCTTTGACAGTTCAAGCATTCCTTGCTCTAGCAGTTTATTGATTTCTGCCATGACAACTTATTTCTCTGCTCTATATTGGCGGATTGGCAAAGATCTGATGGGGGGATTATCCCCAGTGTCCACTTGATGATCACTTCCTGCGTGCACCCTAAATTATGATCATTGACAGCAAAGATCTCTCTGCATTTTTGAAATAAATCTTCCACTTGATCTCTCTGGTCTTCCATTAACCCCAATAAATTTTCAGGCGGTACAACTGCCATTACACCTGGCTGTGGTTCAATGGGCAGACCAAATTCATCCAGTGAACCGATCTCATGAACTTGGAGGACCTCATCAATTGGGATAAAATGTAAATACGCCACTATTTGCTTTTAGCGGATTTTCATTGGTTCATTATGAAGGTTTGCTACCAAGACCTTAATCTCACTATGCCTCAGAAGTATAATGCCTAGGTCACGTGGGGCTCCAGCCATGATTGCTGATAGGGCTCAATGACCTCTCCATATAACCCAGCAGGCACTTCCACCTCTAACTCAGAGTTTATAATTAATTGGTGTCCAGAGGGGATATATATAGGGTCAGAAGCTCTAAGCATAGCCCTTGATATTCATAAATTTCATGTGGAAGGGCCTAGGTCTTGCTCATTAATTGATGGTAGCGAACTGAAATCACCTCATCACCATATGCAAGGCTAATGTGGCCCATGTTCACCAGATCATTCAGTATTCCGCTGGAAGTGAAGTAGATTGGGAACCGCTGCCATATAATTTCAAAGGTCTCCGCTGTAATATCAACAACAGCCCCAAAGCGGCTCATAAAAGCGGTTCCAATTAAAAGATCATAGTTATTGTTTGGAAGCACTTTAACTGGGAATACAAAGTCAATTGACCCAAACTGCAAGGTTAGCGCCGTAATTTCCTTCAGAGACCGTGCTTTCCGTGCCTACTGTTTCATACACCATATGTTGTTCCACGTCAGTCTTTAATGCCAACTTCACCACCAACTTTGTGGACACTATGTTGATTGGGGCACCCATGTCAATTAAAGTGTGGACTCAGGTTTTTGCTACAACAATGTCACATTAAGTACACTCAGAGTAAGATACATATTGATTGTTTAAACGTGGACATTTAATGGATCTCGTTTTCCTAAAAACTCATGTTACCCTCCCTGATTTAGGGTACTCTTTAACAATAGCGTCCATGGGGTGGGCTGTGTTCACCCCTTTTAAGAGAAGTGCATCATAGAATGTATCTGGTTCATCTTTAGTAAGTTGTTCAAACATTTGACAAGCATAAGGCTTTGGTTGCTCCTGGGGACCTGCTACCGCTGTGTCCATAATTGCGCTCATGTCAGCACATTCACCCCCCAACTGGCTGCTGATATAGAAATGTGTCATTGTACTGGGGAACTTCCACGGAATGTACGGGGATAGGTTCAGGTGGGACGTTTTGAGTCAAAATAGCAAAAGAGAGATCCCATATCTACTCTGCTCTGATTTTTTGATTGTAATGCTCCTGAAGTAGTTAATGAACCTGGCAATTGAGACAACTTCTGGCCTGGTGCCCAGAGCGACTGCATAAAATACAATTGACCCCATAATCTATGCGTCCATGATTGTTGTAAAATGGGCCACCCCAAAAGTTAGACTGGGGTCGAGCAGTGTAAATAGACCCCTCCCAATAGTTGAACTGCTGATAGAAACTCGGTTGGGAGCAAGGTGTGTAGTGATAATAAGGTTGGGGGTTACTAAACGGAAGCTGAACTGGGAGGGATAACTCCCTTAAATAAGAAAGTCTGACAGTGAAGGTGATACGTTTCCACTCTATATTGGGTGGAGGGAAGGTAGTGGATAGACGGCGTAAAATTTGAATGAGTTTTAGCAATGGTATGCTGACCTCTAAATATGGAGCCATGGTATTGAAAAGCTCACAGTATGGTTTCACAACGGAGGTCAACTGTATGCATACATCAGATCTGGTTAAAGTCCCTGACCCAATATCACATGCTTCCTCAGTAAGGTGATCAGCAAATGAGGTGAGGGTCTCGTTATGCTGAAATTCAATGGTTAAGAATTCAGTCTTCCACTGCACCATCTTAGAAGTTCCTCCAAACAACCAGAGCACAGTTTCCTTCACTTTTTAATAGGTAATGTAACTGGTGGGAAGAAGGCAAGTAACTTGGTCAGCACTTCTGACATCCAAGGTGGATATTAATAATTTGGCTTTACATAAATCTGAAGCACCTTTTAATGAAAACTCAATTTGCTTAAAGAATCCATAGATGTTCCCATTGCAATCAAACGGAGGCAGCTTATCAATAAAAACCTCCTGCAGAAACTACTTCTTCCACTGGAGCACAGCGTTTAAGGCAAGCTTGAGTTCCACATATTTAATGGGTGCAGCATCTCAGAAAGACTCCTTGCCAGAGAAATCCTATAATGACATGGCTAGCGACTGAGGAATTTCATTGTTATTGTGATTGATCAATGGGCACACTGTAGTGAGCATTTATGTTTTAAAATCAGTGGTATTCTAGAGATACGCCAAATGATTTTTGTGCATGGTTCAACCCACTGAGCAATAGGACCAACGATATGATGATTGTTATCCTTGAAACATCAGAATAAAATTTATATAATATGGAGCACTCACTCCCACCACACTTTTTATTTAATATATCAAAATATAGTGGATCCTCGCTGTTCCGCTCACTTTTAAACTAATAACCTTTTAAAAAATCATCTCATCTTGCCTATATCTCAGTAACTTTGGATGATACTGCTTCCTTGGCTTAGTAATTCAATTTATTGTTTCTATTGGTTACAGCAATTTTTCTTTCATTATTTTCACAATCACCTAATATCAGGCAATTTCCCATCTATTCATTGTACATCAATATCTCCAACCTAATATTGTCTCATCTCAGGCACTCAAATAATCATTACTCATATCAAACTCGGAGGATTTTATCCATTCTGCCATATTGACTTAAGGCTTATCATCCAGTCAATTTAGAATCACGACAATAAGCACTATAATATCATGTTGCGCCACTTAAAGAAGGTAAGACCAGTGAATGAACGCCCAAGCTACTGCCGCCATCTCATTATTGTAGATAGCCCACGCCGCTCCAAGGATTTGAACTTTTCTGGAGAAATAGGTGTCAGGGTTTAAAACCACCATGTTTTTGCAGAATCACCACACCCACAGCTACCAAGGAGGAATCACAAGCTACAATTAAGGGTTTGGGATTTATCGCATGGCAGAAGACCATGACTGAAAGGAAACTCATCTTAATGGACTTATAGCCTATTGGCATTCGTCTGTTATTTTAAAGTAATTTTTCCCACTCAGTGGGTGGAGGGGCGCCGCCAAATAAGTGAAAGCATGGGAGAACTTCTTGAGGAAGATCACTGTGCCCAATAAGCTTCTGATATGCTTCTGGGAGCTCTTAATAAATGTGTTTGGATTGCCTTAAGTTTACAAGGGGAAACTTCAAACCCCTCCTTCAGTACTAGACTTACCATAAAGGTTACTCACTCATGGAAAAACTTGCACTCATAGGGCATACAAAGAGCCCAGCATTATGGATGGCTGCCATCACTGCCTACTTGTCACTGGCGTGCTTCTCTTAGTTGGGAGAATAATTATTATTCCATAGTTATAGGCGATGGCGCAAGTAAACTGGAGTTGTCCCAAGACATCATTAATAAGGCACTGAAAGGTCACCAGCGCATTCTTCAACCCAAAGGGTATTACCCTGTGTAGTAAGACTCCTTTCCTTGGTAATATAGCTGTGAGCCACTCTTGCACATCCTTTACTCTCAATGGTTAAACGTATTCACCAGGCCAAGTTTTAAAAAAGTTACGGATTTCTCAATGTTTTGGGGATAAATTGTTCCAGGGAAAGTGGGTAGGGGTCTTATAAAATCATATCGTTCAGGTGCTCATAAATTACGTAGGGCTGTAAGGAGTCATCCGCCTTATGAGCAAAGTCAACTGAAGAATCAATGGGGAGATTTCTTAAAACATGACTTAACAACATCCCATCCAGCCATGCCTTAGGGCTCTATCCTCCTCCTCAGTGTAGAGGTATAAAGGACAGTTTACTAGACTGGGTCCACCGTCAATAAAAACTATAGATCATACTCTAAGCTAGTGGAATTCTGGTAGTAAAGCTCATGTTAAAGGTGTCTTTATATGAGGAGGGAAATTGGGAAAAGTTTGGAGGCAGATCATTAAAGGGGGTTCCAGAGATGATATCAATCATAGGGAGGACTTTGGAGAAAGGGCGTTGATTATGGGAAATCCCGCTGAGTTCCCAGTTGTCAGAGGAGAAAATCAAGCTTCAGGTCTATATTTAATCGTTGGCATCATAACTGCCTCAAACCAAAAATTACCGGATATAGCAGGTCACTCATTACAGAAAAATGGTGGTAGAAATAGAAGTCGTGGATAAAGAATTTAACAGGCCGCCTTGCAGCATGGCATGACATGTGGTAGAGGTTGCTCTCAATATTGGGGCCAGATTAATTTAAGTTACAAAATTTGAGAAGCTCTGAGGTTCATGAATTTATCAGCAGCCCCTGTGTCCAGGAGAAAATACATGGTGATTTTATGTTACCCAGTGCAGAAGGTAATAGATAACATATAGTAGGCACAATCTTGTTCATTAATAGTGAGAGTAAGTGAGCGTTTCGCACAGGTGTGAGAGCTAAGGTGATATTTGGGGCCTTGGTCCTGGGAAAGATTAGCACCATGCCCTTATTGAGAGTATCTGTAAAATCCGGTTGTTTGGGTAAAAGAGTAAGATCGTTCAGAACCAGAGCTAAGGTCAACTCTTCCTCACACTTAAGGGAGGAGTAGGCTGGGGCTGACACATTTGGGGCCAGGTGAACCTGAGGTCAGGGAGAAACGATGTGGAAAACGATATTTCTCTAAATGAAAACTTCACAGGGTCTTTACCCAGGAGGAATGGTGGGAGCCTTAGTGGGTTGTAATGTGGGCTGAGGGGATATGGTGGAATGAGATGGTGCAAGTTCAGCCATGTGGGCGTGAGACTCTTATGGGGACTGTTTTCAATTGTTCGCTCCATGGAGAATGCAGCCTCCAAATATGAGGGGAGCGGGTATTTAAGTGATGGTAGGCGGTGGATAGTCAATGGAAGATCTAAAGGCTTAGACTGTGATTTCTGAGGATACCGCCATAGAAGGGTCCAGAAAGGTAGAGGCTTTTATAAAGGCGGGCAGGTCTGCGATGTCACGGCTTAGGGTGAGAAGGTAGAAGAGTCGCAAGGCTCTTAATCTGGCGCCTGCACGCTGATTATACTAGTATGAATAGAGGCATTAGGTTCCCCATTTTGGCGGCCAAATGCAGCACCTCACGCATCCAGTGGTGAGCGTCACTTTAGAGTGCATCGAGGAGAACAATGCTAATTTGGCGTCAGTGGGGGCAGGGGATTGGGAGCACCATGTAGCAAAGCGGACCTAAAGCTCGTCCATGGCATCCAGGACTTAGTCAGCCACCTCAGCTGAGGGAACAGGAGATACCCTACCATATTGAGGTTCATGGTAGAGGCGACATTGGCTTCTGGGACAGGCAAAGTCGCGTTGAAGGCCATCAGGATTTTTTAATGTTTGGACAAGGAAGATTAAGGACCAGTAGTATAAAATGAGATTGGCCAGAGAATTTAAGTTCATAGTGAACAAATATGAGATCACTTTTTATATTTAGAAAGGAGGGTGGAATAACTGAAGGTAGTGGCTAGGTCATTCTGTCATGGAAAAACCTGAAAAAATGTCTGGGCTTCCATTATGGATGTGTTAGAGTATAGGGAGAGCTTAGAATGCCATAAACATACACAGTGCATTCAAAAAGTTCTGGGACTAACGTTTTAAAGACACAACTTTACAAATAAATAAACTTCCTTTTATCATAATTTAACATACAACCTTTCCCTCTCTATACATATCATTATATTGCTAAACCAATTGTTAAAAAGTATGCACATAGTTCCTATTTTGTATAACCATGTTTAAACCAGCTGTCACATTCTTCTGAATTGTCTCTACTTTATCAAAAGGATGAACCTTCAGTGCCACCTTTGGATTATAAATTATCCACCCTATTCACCAGATTTGGCTCTGTCTGACTTCTTTCTGTTCTCTAATCTGAAGGTGGCACTAAAGGTTCATCCTTTTGATAAAGTAGAGACAATTCAGAAGAATGTGACAGCTGGTTAAAAATGGTTATACAAAATAGGAACTATGTGCATACTTTTTAACAATTGGTTTAGCAATATAATGATATGTATAGAGAGGGAAAGGTTGTATGTTAAATTATGATAAAAGGAAGTTTATTTATTTGTAAAGTTGTGTCTTTAAAACGTTAGTCCCATTACATCGATGAATCCCCCCTTGGGTTGGGACCATCTAGTACTAAAAAAAACGTTAGCCCCAGAACTTTTTGAACGCACTGTGTAGCTGTCTAAGCGATTTTTTTAGAGGGATGATCTAACATTGATGATGAAAAAATTTCAAAAATTACTAAGGGCCTCATGACAAGCTAAATGGCTGCAATAAGACAATCTTGGGTCTTGAAGGAGAAGCTCTAAAGGTGAGAGGACGTTAATATGACAACACCATCAGGTTTCATGGTTGCTGGCCTTGCAAAAGGTTAGTTCTTTTCTGACACCTTGATTAGGGTGGTTTTTTTGTTGGTCTCAACCATATGAGGGATTCCTCAATTTAAGTAATCATATTGAGGAGGCTCATAAGGGAGTTTGCTATCATATCCAGGTATAAGGTATCAGTCTGAGTTCAATATATTATGACTGTCGCTGGATACAGGGAATTGGGATTGGATTACACAGTCAAACTGCGTTAGGAGACAATCCGGGTAATGCTCCAGATCATGTGGGTAATTGTTGTCAATAAATGATTGTAAATTTAAGGCTTGCCTCGTTTGACTGATGCATATAGGACACAGCGTAAAAAAATGGTTGGTTAACTTCAAATTGTGTCAAATCAGTGGCAGATCGTCAAAGAGGGCTCATGTCAAGAGGGTGTGCGGCATTTGCGACGTATTGCAAATGCTGATTTGGTGCATACAATCTCATGAGCTCGGCGACAGCATGGAGATTTGTCAGATCAATGGATTAAAGGGCTAACCCAAGAATTTTGACAATATAATACAAAGGGTAACATGTTTCTCTAGATCGATTTTTTATATGAAGAGTGGTGTGAACAAGGCGGAGTCCATTATATACTAGTAATAATAACAGGATATTCAAAGGAATTTAAAAAAAGAGAATGAACTGTCAACAGACCTTGTAGAATGCTGCCATTAAGGAAGAGAACTAGGTGCTCCTTAGTTGATGTCCTGGTCTTAGGACCCATGAGGCTTGTGATAAATGGATGGGTCTGGGATATTATGGGTTAGGGAATTCAAAAAAATATATATCTGAACTCATAAACTCTACTGAGTTTAGATTAGACTGGTTAGTGGTCTTATATCTATTTTGACTAAATTCAGTTGGGGCTGCCTTTTGGCATGCCAAATTATCCAAGGTGTTATAATGAAATTTTTTGGACCTGATTTGAGCTTATCTGGTTGACCCAACATTTTTGAACAGGCTGAGATTGGGTGGAGTTTGGGCATTTTGAATTATATTCTGATAAAACTGACCATAGCTGATGTGATTCTCAATGCACCGCTGGAGGCCCCTGGGCTTGACCACCGCCATACAAACCCCTAATATCTCCAAGAGGGAAGAAGATGAAATGGTAGATATGATGGATCCTTGTGGAAAAAGTGATAATCCACATTCATTCACCGCATGAGACAAATTGCTCTTTTTTAAAAATAGGTGGTAGCTGAAGGCCTAGGGCCCCTTTTGCATCTGAAGGGATGCAAGTTATAGTCCAAGCAGAGGTACTGGGCCTTGGGGTTTACATTTTCCATTTCAACCTTAGACTTTTAATAAAGAAGATATCAATGAGGTGACACTGTTTAGTGAGTGTGTAAATTGTAAATAATACCTGGCCATGCCCAGGCAAAACTGTATATCCCTCATACATGGGGGGCTTTCATTTGGTTTATGAACTCAATCCTGTCTTGTTGGGTCTGATACTTATTTCCCTGACCTCATGACCTTTTATTCTAATTGTTGCCATAATGTTTATTTTTGTTTTTGTGCATGATTTTAATTCCAATGAATGTAAAAATATCTTAGATATACTTAAACGCAATTATTTAAATTCAGTTGGATACAATGGTATACTCTAGGGGTAGTAAAGTGCCAACAAAAATCAAATCTTTACTGTCTAATTTATTACTCTCTGAAAGGTAACAGGAGTATCGTAGAGCCCCTGCAGCATCCATATAAGCTTGTACAATCAAAGGCCTTAATCAAGGCGCATCTATAATAATCTTCTGTGGAAATTTTAATCTTATAATAACTAATGATCAGATCCACTGCTAAGAATGTTTTTAACATAAGTTCTATTCATTGCATCATTGGCTCTTAGTAATTTGTTGATCTGTCAATGTCCCATATTGAATTTACATCTCACATCCTTTTAGTGTGAAGCACCAAATAAAAACTCAAGTGCTCTTTAAAAGACTGAAGATTGCATACTAATGTAACTACTAAACTATTGGTAGCCAAAGTCCTCTTTAAACACCAGTAATTTTTAACTAATTGATATGCCCATTAAATAGATGGTCTATTTCTCCTATTCAAAATCCATAGCTACTGGCCCTTGTTTTTTAAACTATATCAAAATTTTCAGAAATGATCTGATCTCATGCTGTTCTGTTAGCTTCTCCCAATCTGATATTGAAATTTTTATAAAGCATGCACAGAATTAAAAATGTCTAAACTTGAAAAAAATTTCCATTTATTCTCCTTATACACCTTAATTAGTTGTGATATTCCCTATAATTTAAGTTCTCCAGAATAAGTTGCCCTGTAAAACTTGGTAGGACATTGCATTCCTAATATATTATACTTTTTTAATAAATTATGATATTATCTGAAGCGGAATCTTGGCAATATGTATAAGGTCCTGATTGTTGCTCTTAGTAAGATTTCAAAGCCCTTAGTTGCATTTGTAGGCTATTTCCGATTCTTTAATTATGAAAGTGTATTCAAGACCCCTTTGTATTAAAATATCGTACAGAGTAAATTTAGTTTTCCAGGAAGATAGGTTGATCACTTGGCTTAGAACTTTCATCCTATTAAATGCTTAGAATGTATAATAGTTGAATGGCGCATAACACCTTTTAAAAACATCCTCTAGAATTTACTTTGTTCAATATAAAAAATCATAGCGGACATTATTGATAGCTACCACTGGAGCCATGGAACCATTTGGTTGAAACTGAGGGGACAAGGCAGAGTAAGCCTTAAATGTGTGATTTTATATATGATCCAATTTTCCAGTACCTGGTATCATTATCCATGTCTTAAATTTATTGTAGAAGTTTAATCTATCTTATGACATGTATTTTGACTGGAGTGACAGTGTCCAAAACATCTAATGATCATGAATCTTATATGACAATTTTCACTTTTGATGCGCTCTTTTCAAGCATGCCTACTGTTGTTAGTATCTCTCTTGTTTATTCTTTTAAAACATGATCATTTATATTTAAACTTAGTTCTTTTTTCGGTGCACTCTCTTGTCATTTTCCTAATATCTGAGTGCATCTCATCTGTCAAGGTTATCACATTTTAAACTACATTTTAAGTAAAATTTGTGCTTCTGTAAGTTATTTTGAAAATAGATGATCGTTAAACACACTAAATTTCAATGTTAAAGACCATCCTTATAGTACTCCAGAACAAGGGTCCATTGTCATCATTCTTAAGTTCATCTTTTTTTAGTGCTAGATGGTCCCATCCTTAAGTTCATCTTAATTTTTTTTTTGTTAGAAAGCAACCTCAAATATATGAGTATCTGTATCATCTTTGGCTTTTTATAGCCTTGTCTTCTATAGTATCTAATATCACTAAATGTAGTCAAGTTGCTGGCAGTTGTGACATTTGGTTTCCTTAGATTTTTTAATTATTTTGTTTTTTGTCTATCCTTAAGTTATGTCCTTACGTTGAGTTACATATACATCTATGGCAATTGAGAGGTAAAGCGTGAGGACTTCTATCTCACTTTATAGGGTTCAGTAATCCAAAGAGTTTTCGCTATTTTCTTACTCTTTACTAAACCGTTTTTATTTCCAGAGTCATGTGCATATTGATCTGTGGATGAACTTTAGAAAACTTAACTATATGGTAAGTGCAAATCTATCCTGATATCATCATTTACGCTGTTGAGCCTTGATGTATTAAAAGTGAAATAGTTGATACATATATTTTCTCATCATATCATGATGAACTCTGATTCATAATTTGAGCATCCTGAAAGCTTTTAGACTTTTATAATCTTACATTTCTAACTTCATCCTGAGATATTCAGACTTCAATATTGCTAAACCTTCCTGAGCCTCTCAGCTCAATGCCTTATTTAAATAGGATCTTTTAAATTCAACAGAGTTATCTAAACTTTTAAATTTTATTAAACTCATCCACTTCCAATCTTTTGGAAAAACATAGTTTGATATAGGGGCTAGAATTTAAACTTCTTGTACCAATAGTTCTATTTTTACATGGCATGTTATAATCACTATAAATGTATTTGAAAATTTATTTTAAATGTCTTTTCCAAAAGGTACTTATTAATTCTGATTTATAAGGTTTTCGACCATAAAGTATACGTTAGTTTTTAACAATAAAAGAGTAGAGAACTCTGTCAAAGGTTAATATAGTGAACAAATCAAGCCTCTTTTTAATTTGGGTATTGATAAGAAACTGTTTGCCACCTAGTGAGTAAATGATGTCCCAGGTTGGTAAGAATCAATGTGGTATTTAAGAAATTGTCAGATAAAACTGATTGATCCAGTACATCAATTGACGATCTGTGTGAAACTGCATCTCAAATTACAGAACCTCACTGGTAGATTCTAGGACAACAGGGGTTGTGACTATTCATATGTTAAAAGATGAAAAAGCCTGTTTCTCACCCCCCTATTGGATGAGAATGAAAGATCCTTGTTGAGGATGACTAAGTTGATCTTTAAGCCACAGGGCTCCTATCATCAATTAAAAATCATTAAGTTTTATCCCTATAGTGTTTCAATTTTATACTATCTCTTAATTTGTAATCTTTTATGACCCTAATAATTCATGACATCTAAGCCTGTAGTTGTGACTATTGAAAGTTGACATTGTAAACCCTACTAAAGAAAAAGTGCATAGCCATTGTCTCTTTAAAGCCATCTATTATATGGAGCTATCTCAAGGTGAGCTAGATTCTCCAAAATGTTCTTTTCAGGCAACTTAAGGTTTCAACTTTTTTACCCACTATAGTGGTGAAGTTGAGTTTTTTCCTCACTACAGGGATGCCTCAAGTTGTTACAGTAAAAATGCCAATCACAACATGGGAGACAATATTTACAATCAATCTCCCCCTTCTAATGAGGTAAGCAGCATCACCAAGTGGATTAACATTACAATATGAGATACCAACCTTGCATCCTGAGTTTGGAGTTCTGGGTTACTTTTGAGTAGATCTGCAAATGACTGAATGTACCAAGTTTAACTTCAGTCTATAAATATTATGTATATCTAACATTTTTTAATGGGATTGACTTGACAAAAAGCAATTCAGTCGTTCTCAAAACATGGTTGTACCATCCTACATGATAATGCTTTATGGATCGTCTAGTCAAGCTGCATGTGAGTTAGCCATGAAGATGTAGCCATTCCTCTTCCTTTTTTACATACGCTTAAACACCTCCCCCAGATAGTAGGGCTTTACCATCAGGAGGTGACACGCCATTTTAATTTAATGAATAATCAAAAACTCCAACATTATCAAGCTTTATGGCCACATATGTGTTTGTTTGTGATAACTTTGAGGCAATAAAAGATAGTCTCCACCTCATTAACACCATAACCAAATTGACTTACCAGACTTGCGTATTACTGGATCTTTGGATAACGAATTAACTCATTGTCTACAATGCGTCATGACAGAAGTATATGATCATAAGTAACAAATCTCCTCTATTTCTTCTAAGAAAATTCAGACTTCAAATTAGCTTATGGACAACGATTGGTAAAGGTGGAGATCTTGATTAGAGAGTTACAACAATAATTTCATGAACCGTCTGCAATGGCAGGAACCCAAGAGCTTTGTAGTCCCGCTGGATCTGATAATCAGAAGGCTTTGGGGCCCACGAGGTCCTATAGGACATGATGGTTCTGATGGAGAAGAAGGGCCTAGGTATCCTAAAGGCTTTCTTGGCCTCCCAAATCCACTAATTATCATGCTGAAGATGCTGATTACCTTTGGAGAAAATAAATGTCAAAGATGATTGAGGCACTTCGTAAACAAATGAAAAAAGGGCTGAAGTTGTGGTGCCTATCTCTATGGAATCCCTATTGATCCTAACATTACCCTGGAAGCACTGTCTAGAATTAATATTTGGGATGCTGTTACTAAGGTCACTGACATTTGATTTTATTCAAGGTAAGCCTACCAGGGGATGGACACTACTGAAGCTAGAAGATCAAACAAAATAAATCCTCCCTGAACAAAACAAATGAACCACCCAAAACAAGTGGATGACACAAAACACGAACACAACCAACCAGGTGGGACAGTGGGAACCTCTTATTCCATCATGGCGGAAGGGCTGAAAGGATCATGGGGCTCATCCTTGGCAGTGTCTTCACCCCAAAGCAAAGCATGGGATATGGCAGAGAGCAAGGGCGTCATGGCGTCAGCGGGATGCAGAGTGAAATCTTTGATGATTGGGGTGGCAGGAAAACAGTGGTTGACTATAAGAGAGATAATATTATTGGTCAAAGCTGTTTCATCTTTCATGTTTGCGTCAGGGAGCTTTACAAACGTGGCGATATTGGTGCAGGTAATCTTGGCTTTGGGATTCTGCGCTAGCACTGCCACATTCTGGATGGCGTCATTGGCAACTTTGTGAGTGTTGATCATCATATTCTTTTGGATCATATTGATGGTGGAGGGGGTAATGGGAGGAGGGATTCCTCCTGTGAGCATAGTCACTGATTTGGCAACAGATATGTGGAGAGTATGACAATCTGGCTTAGCCGTTACTTCAAAGACAGCTGGTGGTCACCGTAGAATGCTTTGGCATTTTGTTGGGGGTGCAATAAATAAGAGGGTAGCTCAGCGTCGTGGCCAGCATACACAAACTGCTCGATTTGGAGAGTGGAGTCTTCAATAATATTACCGAGATCATCAATTTAAGCCAATAGATCCCAAGGGTTTTTTTTGAATTAAATTGTGGAATCAGCATATGACTGAGGTTTGGTTGGTGTGTTGGAGGAAGCATGAGAGCAAACTGGGGTCCAAGACAGTGCTTGATTGGAGGTAGTATATGTGGCACTGGGCCGAGGAGGAGGCTAATTTGAAGCTGCAGGCGCGGCTGTAGCAACAGGCTTTGGGGGGAAGGTAGGATCATACCCCTTACCAAAACTGGTGTGGGGTGGGTAGCGGATTGGAAGCCATTGGACAAAAAGTCAGAGTCATCAGAAGCAGCTTAGGAAGGGAACTTATGTTTTTAGTGGTTCAACTTGAAACAGGACGGACAGATCATCTGCCCGACCTTGATGCAGGCCCAGAATAGATGATCAGGGGCAGAAGGAATGACAGCACAATGGGGAATTGACAAGGCAATTCTATTAAATTCAGGGCTGATTGTGGCAAATGTTTGAGGCCCAGAGAGGCGCGTGGCCCCATTTAGACCACAAATTGTGAGATGGGGTTGGAGCCATAGGCTGCCAAACTGTCCATCAGCTCCTGATGGAGCAGTATAGGGGGTGAGGTGGGTGGGAAAACCAGAGACCTGAACCACCAAAGTGGTATCCGCTGGGATCCAGGTCTGACTTGTGGGGAGAGGGGTACCCATGAAAACCAGGGGCACAATTGCCAAAGTGGCAGCGTCAGCCTCACAGGTGAAGCTGAGATCAAAATACCCCTTATGGGGGCGAAAATCAATAAAACTGGTGGGAAGAATCACCACCTGAGCCATTTTGATAATGGCTTGGTCATGGTAAGAGAAAGGTTTCACATGTTGACCCTAAGTTTAAAAACGCATGTTGCTCTGGGGGAGCACCAGGGGGTAATGAGGCACCACTTGGGTATGAGTGAGGTGGGAGTTGAGATCCTTGGGAGAAACGAATTTTCCCAGGGGTTTGGTATTAATGGATAAGCCAGTTCAAGTGCATTTTCCCACCAGATGGAAAAAGGTGGGGGACTTTCGCTGCTGCCCCACATTAGAGCAGCCAGTGAGGAATCTGAGGACATCAGAGCGAAACCATGGCGGGCAATCAAAGTTTATTTTTTTTCCATAAATTTTGCTCAGAAAGTTATGCTGAGAAGAAAGGGAGTTACCAAGATCACTGACAACTGCCTTAGTATAAAGAAGCATACATGTTCCAACCTTGAGTGTCAAGTCAGAAGTTTTGAAGCCCAACTACAAAATCAACAAGCAGAGATTTTGGCACCTAATATACAAATGGAGCAGAAAGCCTTTATGACTTCCCTTGACCAATGCTGTAAGACCTGCGGCGTCTGCAATTAAAGTATACAGAGTTATGCAATCTTTAAGGTCTAAAAAGGGCAAACCTCAAGGTCAAACCTCTTAAATATTTCTGACCTAAGGCATACCCTGGACGAAAGTTGGGTAGCTGCTGCTCCTTCCTACTTGCCAAGCACCTTCTCCTAACCTACTCCCCAGCCCAAACTCATCTTTGTCTCAGAATCTGCAGAGCTTTACCTGAAAAAGACAACTCTCTGCAGACTTGGGTAAGTTCAGAAACTCAGCACCACAGTTTGTATTCCCAGTACCCACTAAGTGGCTCAATCAGGAGCCATTTTAAATGGGAGAAATATGACATATTGGGCAACCCTGTGTAAAAATAATTTACTTGGTAATTTAAATTTAAGTATGAGTTTAAAGAGTAAACGTTGGTAATGGGGATCTACCCTGGCACCAAATTCCGAATTTGTTAAAATTAATTTGGACAATCAGAATTAATCAAAAAGCTTAATTATAGCACATTTTTTCAGCAAATGTAGTTGCTATTGATTGATATAAGCATTGATACCTGCCATTATTAAATTAAAAATGTCAATTGAACCTGTTAGTCATGGATTAGCAACCCCCTCCCTAGCACATCATAAAGCTCAGCCCCATGCTAATGGTAGGGTGGTAATTATTAGTTTATTAAGATTTCACTCTAAAAATTATTTTAAGATTTCTAGTTTACCATCTCTAAATTCAAAAGTTTTTTTTGCGCTGCCAAGAATGTAGAAGAGATTATGACAGAACTTTCTGATCAGCTTTACAAGTTTGTACTTTTTCAATGCAGAGAACACATCTCCTGCGCTCCCACCTCAGAGGAAACCCCACACCTCTCCTCCCCTCCCATGAGCTGATTTCTAAATGCAGAGCGTCTCATTGTAGTTTGGAGCTGCTGTTTTTTTATCACTAGGTGGTCCCATCTGAAGCTGCTATTAGGGGTCAAGAAACTCGCGCCTACAGCCCAGTTTTGCATGAATTGCCCTAGGCCTAACAAAATAACAAAAATAAATATTGTGAGTTGATATACAAAATTATGAGGACAGTTTCTTAAGAAAAAGAATTCTTTAATTATTTGAGGCAAGCCAACCAGGGGATGGACATTACCAAAATAGAGAAAGAAAGTATTGAAATGAAACCTGAGAAGAATTAACTCCATCAATGAAAGTTTCCATCTCCATATTGGGACTCAGATTTTTCTGGTTACGTCATGGGTAAGGTTTTCGTGTTATTAGACCTACTAACCGCAAATAGCTTCCTTCAACTGGTACCTCAACTGATGTGCAAATGGCGGGAATCAAACCCACAACCTTCAGGTTGGTAGCCTTACGCCATGACAACTCGCCTTCCACCCCCTAAAAAAAGAATTCTATTTACAACTCAATTAACTACTTTACCCCCTCCCATAGTGTTAATTGATTTATTCGTGGAAGTTAACCAGGGGACGTATAATTCCAATGTAATGGTAATAAAATTAAAATAATATGAATACTTTAAAGGACACCACAGAGGGTTCATAGCCCCTCCTGTTGTCAGCAAGGACTGCCAGGCTTAGGACGATGGGGAGACACATGCTGACTTATACTTGGATGCAGCATGAGTGAAGGAATGAGTCAATATTTAGGAAACATATGGGGAACCATTAGTTGATTAGCCTTCTATTGCATGGGATCATGTTGCCAAACAATCATGCTTGAAAATGTTCCAATATATGGTAGTAAAAACAATAGATGACTACTTGGAGGGTGGGCGTTGTTCCTTTAAATGAATTCAATACTATAGTATGGAATGTCCATAGTGCTATTGCTACTATTAATGTCCATAAATGGATGAATAGGTCACTCCATGTTGAGATTAAACATATTTCTAGATAAACTGAAAGATTTTCTATTGCCTTGGCGTTATAAGCGCATGGATTCTTTCCAGAAAGCTACAAATGTTGGACATTGTTCTAGACGATGTACTAAGCTTCCATATAGGCCACATATTGTGCATGAAGAGTGGGTGGCGTTTGATTGTTCTGCCAATCAATACACTCTCCGCATGCATCTCCATAAATTGGCACATATCCTGGGTTGTAATAGTGAGTGATGTGTATATCTCCAGACCTTTCTTTGATCTCCAAGCTGTATAATATGTCCCTTAGATCTAGGTATCAATCCTGGCAATCGTTCTTGGGTTTTAGTTTATCATGTTGTTTGTAACTTCTTGGCCATTAACTTCTTGTTTGAGAGTTAGCCTTGGGTTACCTCAGTGACCGGTCTGGCTACTTATGTGTATCTTCCACTATTATCTTCTCATGGCTATAGGTATTCTTTTAAAGTGTACAGGAGTGCCATAAGGTCAATCAGCGGTTGGGTGAGATGTAAGATAAATAATCAATGGGTTTAGATGATTTAAATTTCTTTTCAAGAGCTCACGCAAAATTGGATCTAGCTGCTCTGTCCCAATCTATGTCTGGAAGGTTTGGACTAGTCACCTGAGCTATTTAAGATCCTAGTATATGGGCCGCTTTTTCTACATAATTAGTTAGCCCAATAGCTCAATTCCTACTGATGCCAATAAAGTTTCAAGGCGCACAGGGGCTATATGGTCATACCAAAGCCATCCCTGTATTAAGGCATATATTGTGTTAAAAAAGACGATGAAAAAGCAATTGTATGGGCCATAAACCAGATGATTGATAATATCATGGAATTGGCTATCAAAAATAGTCCATTTAGGCCTGTATAATGCCCATGCAAGGAGGCAATGCGTTTTGTCATTTTATCTAGGAGATAATTCTCCAACATGGTGTTGCTGTATCCCCCGCCTCTAACCATACACCCAAGTGGCAACAGGTTTATCTGCCGGCTTGGTAGTGAAGAAAGTTCTAGTGGGGTAATTGGAGATCTTTGCCTCCTAGGTCTGATGGGGAGCCTTGATATTGTATTAGTCTGCTGGCTCTAGGTGGATGGTATTCAATGGGTCTGATATTTTCCAGAAGTATAATTTCAGTTTTTCCAGAATTAAGCGATTCTTTGCTGATGGATGAGTACTATTGTATTGTTTTCTCAAGTATGAGAGCATCCTGGTTGCTGGATATAACCACCACACAGTCTCCAGCAAAAGCCATCATTTTGACTGGTGGTTAACCCTGAACATTGATTCCATTGACGAGGGCTTTTGTATTCCAGATTAGAGGGTCAAGACTAAAATTATATAGTAGAGGGTTTAGAGGGTCACCTTTTCTGAGTCCCTTATGTGGAAAAACTAAGTTAGTACGAAAACGGCTCCACGCACAGCCATTTTGGCTGACTCAGTGAACAACATCACCTAGTTTACAAACCTATTTGTGAGTTTGATTTTTTGAAGTCTAGCTCTGAGATAAGTACTGTTTACCTTGTCATATGCTTTCTGTTGATATAAAAAAATAAGCGCTTCAGAGACCTTAGATTGTCAAAAAATTGCAACTGTGTGAATATTGCCTCATATTGATCTTCTGGGTACAAATCCACCTTTGTAATGGAGATATCACCTAGTTGCGATTTCTATAATCATTTGGCCATAATACTTGTCAATATTTTAGTGTCAGTATTAGTTAGGGAGATTTGGAGCCAACTAGATAGGTTTAGTCTATCTCCTTTTTTGAAGAGAGTGACTACGTATGCTTCTTTACCTCCAGGTAGAAGGCATGTTTCCATAATGCACTTTTTAATCAAAGGTAAAAGTTTTATTAGAAATGCTATTAAATAATTTTTTAAAACTCATAGGAAAGCCCATCAGGCCCAGAGCATTTCCCTTATGGTTCATCGCGCACCATTTCCCATAATTCCTCATGTGATATTAAGTTAATTAAATTATTGGTTTGGTCCACGGTGCCAATATCTTCATTGGCGAGGAACTTTTCTAATTTAGCTGGTTTGACTGGGTCAGATTTATATAAAATTGTGTAAGCTCTATGTACTTCAATCGCACTCTATTGGGTGTTTCTGCTATGGATGTTCTGGTCGTCAAACCTGTGTGCATGCTACTGTGTTCTTTTGGGTGTAAAATTGATGATAATAAAAATTGCACAACTTCTTTGTCCTTTAGGTTTTTTGCTCTGTATTGAACACCAACGCAGTGTTGGTGTTTGTGTATCAAGGTGTTTAAGCATGCAAAAGCCTCTGCCCATTTGCTTCCCCACCAGGGCTGTATTTTGTGCATGGGACATTGTTTTTCAGGTGATCAATTTCATCCAAAATGCGTTCAATGATGGCATAAGCTGCCCTGTATCTTCTTGATGCTGTGTATTTAATACGTTGATATGTTAATTTCTTAAATTTTCTTAGGTGATCAGTGGGTCTGAACAAAGGGTGTTTGAAAATCCCATGTTTATATTTCCTCCACCTTTGATTAAAATTATGAGTTGGCTAAATTTTCTAGGCGTATTCTGCACCACCTGGGTGCTTGGATAATTGTTTTCGCTGGTGTTAAGGACACTAAACTAGCCAGTGGTTGGAGAATTCGATTTTTTGAAGTTTTTGTTTATAAATTTGGTGTCAGAAAAAAGTAGTGCGAGTATTAGGTCTATCTGTGACATAGAAGTAAGTTTTTTGTTGTGCACATGCAGGAGTATCATGTTCTGCAGGAGAGGCGACCATTTAGTTAAATGATCATATAGGTCAAGGTAAATTTTACCACGCGAAGTTCCACATGCCCTTGTAGTGCCTTCATTGTGTGTGGCCTTCAGTCAATGTCTGGGTTAATCCAGCAGTTCATATCTCCAATGACGAAAGTGTTTGCTGGAAGGTGGAGGTGTGTCAAGGCTGATGGAAACTCATGACGCTCCATTGCACAGTTTAGTGCATACACACTAGCTATTGTGTGCACTTCTTTGTGCCATGAGAAGGTTACAACTAGTATGCACCATCCAAAGTTTAAATTTTTAATAAAATTAAATTTTGGTTTGCATGTACTATCACCCACGGTGTTGTGACCAAAATAATATTGTTGGAAGGAGCATTTATCCCATTTCTCCTCCTTTCCCTGTGGACAATGGGTTTCCTGTACCGCCAGGATGTCCACAGGGAGTTTACTCAGAAGACTCAACTTCTTGGCTTGGGACTTTAAGGCATTGAGTCCCATTATGTTCAGCGTCCCTATCTCTACTGAGACTCCCAGTGAGCCTCAGGAGTGGTCAGAGGGGCCCCCAGCCCTATTCCCTTTCCCTTTTTTCTCACCTTTGCTTCCTTGCTGTGGGTGCCATAATGATGAGTAGTCTTTGGGGTATATTCTGCCCCTTTCACTACTGCTGTTTTTGTTCCCTTCTAGTCTTTATTAGCTTTCAATTTATCATTGCGGTACACTTGTATGTCCTCAGTGGGCACAGTTATGTCTGACGTATTCAATTGTTGATTTTCAATCCTATTTGGGTTGTAATTCTTAATTTTGTGGGATGTGCCAAACCTCTGTGCTGACAAATTTGCTTCCAAATCTTATTCCACTGAATCCTGTTTGTTTGTAATGTTTGCTTGGATTTCTGTGTAATTCTATAGGCTCATTTTTGCTAGTACTTTTATATCTCTATGAATTTGTTCAGTGGAGATGGATGATTCTGACAAGGCCTATGCCTGGGATGTGGTCAACTTGCGAGCCTGTTTGGCTGTTTTACGCTCCTTCAGGGAAATTGTGTCACTAATTTTATATCGTCCAAAGACTCCCCAGTTAATTTCTTGTGTGGTATCAGTGATTTCGACATACTCTAAGTCATCATCTCCCATCTCTTCCTCACATAATTCCATTTCTCTTAGCCTTCTTTATGGGACAGGCATGAATCTTATACCCAAAGGCCTAACAGTAGTTGCATATGAGTGGCGCGCTCTCCACCGTTGCATAGAAAAATTCGGTTTTCCCATAAATAATAATGGATGTGATCTGGGGGATTTTTATGAGATCCTCTGTTACCTCCGGGTTTGAGGAAATAATTGCAATTGCCTTTCCTATGCTAAGAGTCAGCATCAACTGCAATCTTTGTTTTTTAATTTGCTTAATTTCTCCATAGGGTTCCAAGCCCTCTGTTAGTACTAAAGGTCTAGACCACTTGTCCCTTTTAAATTATAGGCCACTAAACCCAAAGTTCCTGGGTGCTAGATTATAGTACTTTGCTTTCCTTAGCCAGAAAGTTTTTCTAAGATTATTGTTCCTGGAGTTATAATCCTAACTATTGTTTCGTCCCTAATTAAATAGAGGTAGACCAATTTAACTTGAAATGGAAAAAAAGATAGAGTTTTTGTTTATTTGCTTAAAAAGGATTATAAGGGAGTTTTGTGAACTTCGTTGGTAAATCTCCAGGTTGTCCAAGCTAAGATCTACACTCGTTATCAATCAGAGATTTTGTGGCAGACTTGTCAGTTTGGTCAAATAGGATTTGTTCGCTGTATGATTGGGTTTGAACCCCAAGGTTATGAGGCTTCAGGCAAATAACATTCTATTGAATTAGTTTTTGGATTGTCCTTAATATTGAGAGGGCTCGGAATTAGTTGAGGATTGCCCCCAATATTAAGAGAGCTTGGAATTAGTTGGGAATTATCCCTGATACAAGTTTCAGCTATTTTAATGGATTGGGTTTAATTCCCATCATCTTCCTCATGCAAATCTTTGATTTTGCATAAATCCTGACAACGCCCCCTCTAGATCTTGGCTCAGTGGGGAAAATGGATAGAAAAATGGATATGTATGAGATTTAATATGGTACTTTGAACGACCTCTACAATTAAGTATTCGTTGCCCCACTTATAAATGACTTTGTAGGGCCCAGATTAGTTTGTGGCCAAATTTAGTATCACAACCTCCTGGCCAATGGTAATATAGAAGGACTAGGTCACCCAGTTTTGAGTTGTGTAGAGGTTCATGTTTGTTATTAAACAAACTCATTTCTATACTAGTAGTAGCATATAAGTTCTCAGAAGCCATAGCTTTAATCAGATAGTTTCATTGGAAAGACACCACAAAATGTCTTCAGGGGCTTTGGGGGAGGCTTGGTCGAGCAAAGCCTGCACTTTAGAAAGCAGCTGGGGATTTTTCTGTACATCGCTTGGAAGGGCGATATCTAATTATCAGATGATAGCTGATTCTATAGGCCAGAATTGCACTAGGCAAATAATGGGCCAATGATGGGGGCCAGTCATAGCAATTTTCTTGAGGGTTGCAGTTAGAGTGCATTTGCTCGCTCTACCACTCCATTTGTTGCAGGATGGTAGGGAATGGAAAATACCTGAGTGGATCCCATCAGTTTGGATAAATCTTACACCAGTGACAATTGGAAGTTTTGTTTGTTATCAGAAAGAACCATGTTAGGGAAATCATGTTAGGTGATAATCCAATTATACAAAAATGTGGCGATAGCCTTTGCCAAAGCTGAGGGTAGAGCTACTGCTTCAATCCACTTAGTTAAATGGTCCACAGACAGAAGGAGGAACTGATTACCATTAGAGGCTCGAGGATGAGTCCCAGAACATCAATACTAATAGTATTGAAGGGTCTACAGGGTGAAACCACTAAATGTTGAGATTGGGGTTTAAGTCAGCTTGACTTTTACACACCAGGCAGTACTCTAATAAATTTTGAAGGAAATAAGCATTCCTTCCCAGTATCATTGAGGCTTGAGCCACTGGTATGTTTTCCAAATTCCCCGCGGCCAACATGCTAATGTCCCTCTAATATGATGTCAGTCTGAGCTGAGGATCATACACAGTGCATTTAAAAAGTTCTGGGACTAACGTTTTAGAGACACAATTTTACAAATAAATAAACTTCCTTTTATCATAATTTAACATACAACCTTTCCCTCTCTATACATATTTATATTGCTAAAACAATTGTTAAAAGGTATGCACATAGTTCCTATTTTGTATAACCATGTTTAAACCAGCTGTCACATTCTTCTGAATTGTCTCTACTTTATCAAAAGGATGAACCTTTAGTGCCACCTTCAGATTAGAGAACAGAAAGAAGTCAGACAGAGCCAAATCTGGTGAATAGGGTGGATAATTATAATCTGAAGGTGGCAATGAAGGTTCATCCCCTTTTATAAAGTAGAGACAATTCAGAAGAATGTGATAGCTGGTTTAAACATGGTTATACAAAATAGGAACTATGTGCATACCTTTTAACAATTGTTTTAGCAATATAAATATGTATAGAGAGGGAAAGGTTGTATGTTAAATTATGATAAAAGGAAGTTTATTTATTTGTAAAGTTGTGTCTTTAAAACGTTAGTCCCAGAACTTTTTGGATTCACTGTGTATATAGGGCAACCATTTTTGATATACAAGATTGTACAGTTTACCATTTTTAGCTTGGAGGTTCGCCAACTTTTGTTAATTCTTTTTGAAGTGTAAGGTATTTATCTTTCCATATTATCTTGGGTTAAGAGGTTGTAAAGTCAATCCTCCTTAGGGTCAGTTAGAGTTAATATGGGGAGCCTGGATAAGCAATCCGCATTTTGGTGGATGGGCCCTGGTTTATGAATAATGGAAAAGTCGTAATTTTGAAGTTTTAGCGCCCATATAGCTAACCTCCCGTCAGGATCCTTCATTTTCTGTAGCCATCTAAAAGAAGTATATTTTGTAAATAAAGTAAAATAATTCCCATATAAGTAGGGTCAAAAGCGCTTAATAGCTATTATGACTTCCAATAATTTGTGCTTTGTAACGCTATAGTTGCATTCAGCTTTGGTTAGGGTTTTGCTATAGTAGGCGATAGGATGGTCTACTAAGTTTTGTCATTCTGTGATAGTATAGCTCTGATAGCTATATCACTAGCATCAGTAAAAAATTAGAAAGTGTTTATCAAAGTTGGGTTGTATAAGTACTGGTAAATGGGAGAGATCTGAACATAATAGGTCAATGGCCTTCTGTTGCTCTTCTTGCCATTGGAAGGGTATGCCCTTCTTTAATAAATATAAAAGAGGCTCGGTTTTATTAGCAAAATGGGGATTAAACTGGTGATAATATCTCATCATCCCCCAAAAAACATGTACGTCTTAAAGAGATTTAGGGGGGACATCTTAGAAATGTCCATAACCTTATCATTCATTGGGGATATCCGCTTTACCTATCTTATGGCCCAGAAAATTCATTTCTCTCTAAAAAATAAGGAGCATTTTGATGGCTTTAGTTTTAATGAGGCTTGCCATAAATTCTGGAAAGCTTTCCATAGTTGATATATGTTCTCAATAAAAGTTCTCAAAAAACGGTAATATCATTGAGATAGACTAGCACACACAAACGTTTCAAGTCATCTAAAAGTCCATCCATGGCGCGTTGGAAGGTAGCAGGGGCGTTACATAACCCCTGCGGCATTTTAGTGGGCTTAAATATTCCGTTACTTGAGATGAGGGCGTATTTTTACCAATTCTCCAGGGTTAAATCAACATGCCAGTACCCAATGGCAAGATCCATAGCCAAAAAATAGTGGAAACCCAACATCAAGCGTAAGTAATCATTTATACGCGGCATGGATAGCTATATTTTCTTGTGATTGTATTTAGGCGGCGATAATCCATGACAATACGGTGTCCACCATCCTTCTTCCTGATTAATAAGAGTGTGGGAAGCCCACGAGCTTTTAGAAGGCACAAGTAACCTGGCCTCCAACAGTTGCTGTAACTCTAAAGCCACATGAGCTTCCTCAACTTTAGTTTTCTTGTATGGCCAAGCTTTAAATGGAGGTTGATCCTTGGTCTCAATATGGTGGATAACCCCAAAAATTCTTTTCATAGTCACTTGGTCCCATGGAAAAAATATCACCATACTCCTCAAAGAGGTTTTTGTGTTCTGGAGTTTATCAGAGGTTAGATTGTCCCCAATTTTACTGTCAACTAAAACTATGGTTTATAGAGGATCAAATTATAAATCTTGTAAAGAGCCAAAAAACTCACGTTAGTGTTATATTCAATGGGACATAAGTTTATGTAATCAATATGGGCATTTTGTTGGGCTTGGAGGATTTAATTTGTTAACTCGCTAAAAAATAGAGATAAATTTCCTGTAGGCAGGATCCAAAATCCCCGTTCAGGTCAACACCTCTTTGATTGAAGGGCTTGAGTGTTCACTTAGCTCCAAAGCTTGATTAGGAGGGATGTAAATCATGATCCCCATATCCATAATCACTTGTGAGCCAGAGGGTACTGAAATAAGATGGGGGCATACAGAGGGATCCCATCTTCAGCGTCCACAGCCTCAGGGGGTAACTTATTTTTGTCTCCTAATACTTGATAATAACTTTACAAGTAGAGGACGGATATTGAAGCAAGTATGTTCATTTTGGGGGCTCCTTTACTTATGACTTGGAGGTCAAATATTAATGGAATCCAATAACCTAGTAGGGGCAGGTATTTTCTTTATGGTTTATGATGCAATTGAACTCCTGCATCAATTAAACTCCAATAAGCAACTTGTAGTTATTTTTTAACACAATAGCGTAGGCAATAATTAGAGGCTTTACAAAATGGAGAGATAATGAGGAATATGCCCCAAATGCTTTAGTCATCCAAATACAGGCTATTCCTTATTTAGCTTCATGAATCAAGTCTAAGCCCTTTTTATCTTTTGTGTAAGTCAGGAGGAAATACATTAACCGGAAACTGGTATAATTTATTGCCAAGAATTTAACCTTATGAACGACTACTCAAAATAAACCACTGAAGAGCTGAATTGAGGATTAATGGCTAGTAAACTTTCATAGGGGATTTGTAGCAAAACAATCAGACATTTTGCTGCAGCCAAGCTCAGGGCTGCTCAATGCTTTTTAATGTTTTAATCTGCCAGCGCTTGGCTTTCACTAGAGGAGCTGACCTCCAAGATCTGTTTAGGTAGCTCTCCAATATAAAATAAGAAAGCTGAAGATCTTTATTACCTTGGATAGGTTGGGGAACATCGACTTCTGAAGGCGCCGCTAACACAAAACATTATGATGTGCTGGGCTAAAATTAGAGCTAGTACAAGGGTCCTGAGGCACTTGATTGTCATCAGCATAGGGAGCCTCCTGCCCTGTACTGAATGATCTTTTGCCAACCTACATTGAAAGTTGCAACAAGTGTCTACAGTATGGTTGTTTCTCTTGCAAAATGTTCAGGGTAATTTGGGAGTAAGAGAATTGGGTGTGTAACCGCTAGCACTTGGGGCGAGGCATATTATTATTAAAATGAGGGGGCCCAGAGGGTTTGAGTAAATCAGCCAGAATTAAAAATGAATTCTTTGGTATGGAGGAGAGACTTCCAGTTAGACTTCACCGCTTTAAGAAAAAATAGAATGTTAGGCATATTTTTATACGCTGAAAACAAAGAAGTGATAGCATCAACTTAAGTAAGTCTTTTTCTGGCAACCAACCTTTGAGCCTTGAAGTAAAAATGGTGAGCAAACTCAATGATGAGTTCTCCCCAATTAAGTTTTATGCTCTTAAAGATTGCTTTTGGTTGGATAAAGCTAAGTCGCTCCCCCAAATTTGAAAAGCAAAGTAGCCTTGGCATCATTCCAAGTCTGGCAATGCATTAGATGAGGTACCAAAATGTCTTGAGCTATGTGACTAAGACAGTTAGTTAGGTGTTTTAGCAGTGATGTGTCAGTAGCTTCCTCCATGGCACTTTCATGATAAAATAGGAAAAAGAAGCTGCTCCCTTCGCCTGGGACATACTTCTCTTTGACCGACGGTTTGAACATGCACTGGGGAGGTTAACAGCTGAACGACATTGATGACACTGGGGGTGAGGTTTCCCTGAAGGGGAACTGCTATTGCTGGGAGGTACATAAGGGTAATGAGCGGCCATCTGACTTTTTAAATTGTTTATATCTTTATCTACTGAATCTACCCGCTCATGGGCGGCACAAAAGGCCAATTTGGTGGCAACAAGCGGGGTTTATTTCCAAATTTCACTTTTTAGCTCTGTAATTGCATCACAAAGTTTGAATTGACGTTGCTCAATGGCGAGAGCTCTTTGTTTTATACCACATATTGCAGCGGGTAAATTTGCCACAAAGTTAAGGCGTTCCTGAACCAGATATAGATCTATCACTGAATTAGTACTACTCATTGTATAACAGTTGCACCATGAACTCAGGGTAAACCTGACATGGAGCACCAATTTTTTTGGGACTAAGAGGTTTAGACCACTTGTCCTTTCTAAATTAAAGTCCAGGAAACCCAAAGTTCCTGGGTTCTAGATTATAGTAGAAGCTTTCCTTAGATAGAAAGTCTTTTCTCAGGTTATCATTCCTGGAGTCATAATACTAACTATTGTTTTGTCCCTAAATAAATTGAGGTAGACCAATTTTAACCTAAAATGATAAAAGAGAGAGAGTTTTGTTTATTTTCTTAGAAAGAAATTATAAGGGTGTTTTGGAGGTTTTTTCTGTAAATCTCCAAGGAGTCCAAGATAAAATCTACACTTTTTACCAATCAGGGATTCTGTTGAAGGCTAATCAGCTCAGAGAATTTGTCACCACATGGATCAGATTTGAATCCTGAGGTTAGGTGGCTTCAGGTGAATAACATTTAATTGCATTAGTTTTGGATTGTCCCCAATATTGAGAGGGCTTGAAATTAGTTGGGGATTGTCCCCAATATCAGAGGTCTTGAAATTCGTTGGGGATTATCCCTGATGCAAGTTTTATCTTTTTTAATGAATCAGTTTAACTCCCATCATCTGCCTCATGTGCTTCTTTGATTCAGGAAGGAATTCCAACACCCTCCCAGAGATGGTGTTCAACTATAGTGCGCGCCAGTGTTGCCATAAGATAGTCAAAAAATATAAATATTTTTGATTCTGTCCAGTGTGTACTTTTGGTTGAGACTAAGAGTTGACCATCTGGAAGGTCAATTACTACTCTGACCTTTGTGGCTTCATTTGTTTCCTCCACTGTCTCAAGCCCAAGGCCCACCCAGCCATGGCGGATAGTGTGGGTTGTCATGTACACAGATTGCAGGAATAATTTTGGGCTGGGCTTTGCCAAACTTTTCCACATTTCTGGTGCCTCTGTGCCCAAAATACATGGATCTTGTGTATAACTAATGACAGTTGTTGGGAGTGAGACACTTCCATCTAACTGCAGTGTTTTACTAGAAAGTCTATGAAACCCGCGGAGTGCACCACTTTGGGTTTTTTATTTTTACTTTGGTTTTCATTCACTCCTATGCGCTTGTTGCCTTTGGGAGGCGCAGATCCAGGTCTTCTACACTTTACCATATTAGTCCAATCCTGCCCTTGTTTATTAGATCTGCTCCTCTCACCTGGTATTAATTATCAAAATTTTCTGTTTGTAAAAATTGTTTACTAACAAGTAATAATAATTGGAAAAAGCTTCCCTCTCACATAGTGTTGAAAATCTATTTTGGTTAAGTTGGAACCTTCAAGTTCTGAGAAATTACTCCTTGCAGAGATATCTCAAATGTTCCATTAAAAATGGGTTCAATATTTATAGAACCCGTGAATCATCAATCACAGATAACCACTTCTCTCTGGTTCATCATGTTGAAGAACAGTTCTAAGTCAAACCAGTGTATGAGCTTCTATTTGGCGTACATCACTTATCAGACCAAAACTACCTGATTTTACTCCTCTGTCATATTCTAGGGCTAAGGCTATGCCATATAATTCATAAACATATTCATTAAGGTGCAGAAGCATTATAAGGCAAAAAAGCAGGCCCCACCCTTTATTCCCTCAACGAGTTAATAAATTTGATTGCATTTACTTCTTGTTCCCCATTAAGTATTATGGTAGAACAGTGCAAGGTCACAGTAACTATTCTCATGGACACTGGAGCCACATGGAATCACATTAATCTAAAATTTGTACAGTCATTGGATATTAGTTACTGTAACGATTGACAATTGTACATGAATCTCATGAGGGTGGGAATTATGAGATTTGTGTATCTCGATGGTTGCAATTCCATTATTCTGAGTAGGTTTTTCCTATTTGGGTCAATAATAGTTAATTAAATAAATCACTTATTTAATTGGTTATTTGATCTGAGGTTCCCCCATTTTGCCGCTGAGTTGCCTGAATGCCAACTATTCTGGAGGCTTTTGCGCCCCTCATTATCCACAATTCATTTAGCCTTTTTAGGAAGTATTTCAAAGCAAGGTCAGCCCTGAAGGACCTCACTTTGGAATTCTATTCTAACTCTGGGTTCACTTCCAATAAAGGCTGCATTTTCTAGAATTGTTTATTCTAAATATAATTTTTATTGTATTTTATTTGAGCAAGGTTGGGGGCGCGGATGGCGGTGCCATAGGAGAAGAGGAAGGGGGTGGATGTGCCGGGATCCTTTTGGAGTGGTCTTGCCCTAGCAAGAGGTAATGGAGACAGAGTGGCCTGAGGTGACAGAGGCCGGTTGGCCACACCTTGGCCTAGTGACCTCGAGGTGACAGAGGCCATAGGGATGCACCTTGGCCTGGAGGCCCAAGGCAACAGAGGCTGGTGCACCGCACCTCAGCCCAGTGTGCATGGCAAGGCCATCCAATTAGACAGGACCATTCAGTGTTGGTATGACCATATATGGGGGTGTAGGTTTAGGGCTGGTGGCGGACTGGGCCTTGGGAGCCCCGTCTGTTACAGTTACCACAAGAGCACCTGTTATAAGCATTCTTTATTCCTATGGTCACACTTCCTCTTCCTAAACCACTGTGTTTTATTTCCATGATTATAAATTTTTTTTGGAAAACTTTGCAGAAATATAAGAACTAATATTTCTAATGATTTTAGGGTAAGTTTGAGGCGCTTTTAGTCATTAAGTATTGTTTTAAAGCGTAACATGTTTGCCTACACTTATAAGTTTCTCTTAGGTAAAATTCTTTTCCCCATATTAGCAACAGGGAATGCTTTGAAAGCAACGGTGAAACTATTTACATCATAGTTGTTCCTGAGTTACCTACTTTTCCTCATATCATTGCAATTTAAGGCACTTTTTATATTGAAGATGCTAATTAGCTTCCAATTCACTAAAAATCTGATCTGAGCATCCATCTGACGGTTGAATTGATCAGGATCAATTGTCACGTATATCCATACATGACTGATGAAGACCAGACGTTAAAAACATGGATTGGTGGCATATTGAAAAGGGGTGGAAGATCAGAAACCCTCTCTCGTGGTTATTCCCAGTAGATTTTGCACAAAAACCATATGGCAATTTAAGAACCTGCATGGACTATGGCCTTTAATTAATATTACAGTCCCAGATCCATGTCCCTTACTTCTTTGGCTGTAATTGCCCAGGCGATCTCAAAAACAAGGTTTTCTAAAAGCTTGACTTGGTGAATGCTTTCCACTAAGTGCAAATCAAGTCTGAGAAAGAGTGGCTTACAGAAATCCACACCCAGTATGGAATATACTAATTCAAGGTTATGCCTTTTGGGTTGAAAAATGCGCAAGCTGTTTTTCAAAGCCATATAGATGAAACTCAGGGTGATCTCAGGTTTTCTTATAAAGTAGCTTACGTAGATGAAATCTTAATCCACTCACCCAACGCAGAATAACATGGTAATAATATGTTGACATTGGTAGAAGCACTACATATGGCCGGGATAGTTGCTAAGCTTCAAGATTGAGTTTTATAATAATGGAGTTCAGTTTGTGGGAAACTTATATTGAAAGATGGTCATGCTATTGTGCTTCGTAGTCTAGAAGCCATCTGCTCATACCAACTCCAATGACATAAAAGCAACTGTGTATCTTCTTAAGATCAGTCACTTTCCTTAAGAAGTTTTCACCTTCTATTTTTGAATTGGTCTCGCCCCTTCACACTCTTTTTGTTAAACGTTTCTTTTATTTGGACCCCTGAATGTCAACAAGCGTTCAACAATAAAAGACATCATAACCACTGCTTCTGTTCCTCGCCATGCTGATAAAGAAAAGTCCTTTATTCTGGCTTGTGAAGCCTATGGTACCTTGTTTGGTGCTGTTTTTTTACAGGAACATGAAGGGAGTGAACAAACGGTGGCATACTCTTTTTAGGAAGTTTAGTTTTACAGAGCGTACATGGGCCATATATGAACAGAGTTAGCTTTATTTTCTTAATCATTGATGCGGGCTGTACCTCTTACAGGGTGCTAAACAACCTGTGGTTGCCCTCGCTGACCATAAGTCACTTACCTTCTATTGCAAGCTAAAATTTGGGTTAAAAAATAAGAACTCACTGCATTATCTTTAGCTTTACTTAAAGTTTAGATTTGTTAAGGGGTTTACCCATAACTTTCTAATTTCTTAATTGCAATCCATGTATGGTCCCTTACCTTATTCCTATTTTGAGTTATTAAAAGTGATTCCCTCTGAAAAGTTGTGATCCACATTCACCTGCCATTTCCACAGTTGCCTCCTCTCCACCGCATCCTAGAACCAAAACCCAGATTACACTCCCTGTTTTTTCTGCAACTTTTTCAGCGCATTTTAGCAATGCAGGTTCATGCGTCTCTGCCCCTATTCCACCTGGTGTTGAAGGTTCACTTCTGGATTCTGTGTTAGCTTCCTAAGTTTATGATACTGTAAAGCTTGACTTACTAACTAGGATTGATGCTAGCAAGTCCCAATCTGTATGGTACTCCCAAAAGGATTGGGTAGTATATACACTGCAATTAATCCTGGGTCCCTTCTGGCATGCTTTCCTGCTTCATAAAGGGAGCATCATGGTCATCCAACCATGAGACATCCAGTTATAAAGAAGTGCATTAGTATGAGTATTTTGGATGTGATTGGAATTGACTAACAAAGGATGTTTCATATTGGGCAAATGGGTGTCTTACTTATGCACGTTCTAAATCTGATAAGATCAGCTGTAACTGTCTCTTCCACTCTCTGCAACAATCTGAAGGCACTTATATTCACTATTGGTGGAGTTGAGATTCTGATATGACTGGACAATAAGCCTGAAATAGCTACGGCGGATTGGGTAGAGTCCGCCGACCATGTTACTAGCTACAGCTATTTGAGCGCCTTGAGTTGAGGCGATTTTGGGCAGATTAGGGTTATTATTAGATCATCTTCAAATAGGGCGTTAAGGCAATGTTGACATTCATTGAATATTGAGTAAGATCGCCTTGAACTAAGGCTATAGAGAATTAAATACCATACTCTTCCATAACTAATGAGATATGGTGGAACTGAATAGCTAAGCTGAGAAAATGATATCATCTGATGTTGCTGAGATATAAGCGATAGAGATGATTGAAGGGGGAGGATTGTTAGTAGTTTTGAGCGAGCAGGACAGCAAGGATCCACTTTATATATATTAAATTAAGCAAATAAAGTGTTGTCTAGGGCAATAGTTCCATATCTTATTATATTTTTAAGTGTGTCCGCGGACCAACAATCTTCATATTATATGTCCGAGTGCCTAGTGGGTTTGACCCTGTGCAAAATCCCCCAGTGTATCTCAATGATAACACCAAAGTTATAACAGTGGTGCTCACTACAGGGGCCCATTGAAAAATTACCAATACCAACCAAAAATTCACAAACCGTGATCATGGTATTCACCAAAAGGGGAATCATCCCAAACTGCTGCGCTGTCTGAGACCACAGTTCTCAAACTTGTTGTGGCGCCGTGCTTAAAAAGCAGGAAGAACTCCTTCAGGAGCGTGACAAAGTAATGACTCAACTTGAAAGTGCAGCTAGTCAACTGCGCATACTTGGACTTTAGAACATTCAACTTGCCAATTGACTGAATGATGCTAATGAACCTCTACACTGCACAGAGCAGAAGAAATCACCTATCTTTTACCCGCCTCATTCCCATTGGGAAGCAGAAAAACAAGGGGGCACTTGGGAAGGATCTTTTTATGACAAATATGCGATCAGTGTAATGGCCCTCCTGTCCGCTGAAGAGCCCTACACTACCGTGAGAGTAGCTGGGCCTTCTGAGCCTTCCTCTCCTTGAGATTCAGTTATGAAGCACAGAAAAATCCGCAGTATACATCTACGGCTCATGGTTATGAGTAGGAGAAGAAGGTCTGCATTGAAAAGCTACCCCCGTTTGACTGCAATGGAAACATCTACAGGTTCTTCAAACTATTTGAATTTGCGGTGGAAGGAGCCTCTGATCGGGAAAGGGCTAAATAGCTGATATCCTCCTTGGATGTTGGAAGCGCAGATCAAGTTACCTGCTACCTTCCAAGCTGTTCCGTTACTTATTACTTAGTGAAGGAAACCATGTTGCGGTTGTTTGGTGGTACTTCAAAGATTTCGCAGCATAAAGCTGAGTTTCTGACCATTAAGTTCCAATGTAATGATACCCTCACTGCTTTTGCGGATTAATTTATGGCGGAAGCCCATGTGTTAATAGGAGCAGGTGTTCTAGCTGAAGCTGACGTGTGCATTGCAATGACCTCCGCTGTGAAGTCATACTGTGAGCTTTACAATGTCATTTCGCCAATTTTGGATGATGACATACCCCTGCTCAAAATTGTTCAGTCCTTGCAGCGAATATCTTCTAACTTCCCTCCGCAAAATGCAGAGAGGAAACACACCGCCACTGTAGCTGGACCCTCTTATCTGGGAAAATTCTTCCGTCCTGGCCCAATTTCGCCTAGTAACCCCTGGCCTTATTATAATCATGCGCCTCGCCCTTGGCCGAGTAACCCCAGTAGTTTAACTTCCGCTCCATTCCTGCTTATAAAAATTGTCAGAAGCCTAACTATTGAACCAGCTCTTAATTACGCTGAACTTCAGCAATCGTCCAATAACCTGTCCCTGGTTATACTAAACATCAACAAAATTATTGGCCTGGACATTCTAATGAGAACCAAGGACGTGGATCCTACAGGGTAAATTGTTTTTTTGCGGCCACCCTGGTCATCTTGCCCAAAGTTGCCCCAACCGTTGTGTCCACTATGTACAGCAGGACTAATACTACCAGGGAAAAGATGGAGAGGAGTAGAGACAGGACTCTCTACCTCTGCTGTTCCTAACCCCAGACGTCCCACCTGAACCAATTGTAGTATTTCCAGCTGAATTCCCTCAGTATGATGACAGGATTTTATATCATCAGCCAGTCCGAAGAGTAAATGTACAGACATGGACACAAGTCAAGTCCACAGCAAAAGAAGGACCTTAGAAGCAACTGAAGCCGTACGCCTGCCAAATTTTCAACCAAGAGTCTTCAGACAAGCTAGATTCCACCACCGATTGCCCTTCCTTAAAAGGTGTAAAGGTTGCCCTTCTGGTAGACACTATTGTCAAAGAGTACCCCAAAGTCATTGAGGGGATTACAAGCTTTCTTGGGAAACGAGACCCCTTAAATGTCCATGTATTAAACAGTCAATATTCTTCTTATTCTGAATGTACCTAATGTGACATTGTTGTAGTGAAAACCTGGATTCGCGCTATAATCAATATGGGCGTTCCAGTCAACATAGTTTCCACCAAGTTGGTGATGAAGCTGACACTAAAACCTGATGTGGACCACAGTATGGTGTATGTAACCACTGGAGCGGACAACACGGTCTCTGAGGGAGCTTACAGTGCACTTCATTTGCAGTTTGTATCAATTGTTATGGTAGTCCCAGAGATAGTGTTACTAAACAGTAATTATGAACTATTAATTGAAACTGCTTTCATGCAACATTATGGGGCGGTTGTTGAAATGATGGAATAAACCTTTATAATTTTGGGGCAGCGGATCCCAATTTGCTTTACTTCCAGATGAGTGCCAAAGGATCCAGTGCACATGGGACATATCAACCTTGCCTATAGTGATGGGGTAATTCTGGTTCACAACCATCAATTAAAGGGCAAGACTGGGCCCTCCCCCAACAGGTATTTGAATATTAAGGGCTGCCTCTCAGAGCTGCTGGAGCTTTATCCATTCCCACGGACACCAAGTAATAGTAAACCCTTATTTAGAGGTGGAAGTGCCAATTGGGCTTTATGGAAAAAAATTTTGGCCCTTATCAGCAGTGTGAGCCCCACGTAGCTCTAGGAATTATTCTCCTGGGACTTAGGAAGATCAAAATATGTTAGCAAAATCTGCAGCACAAACCAATACAAATCTGCTGACACCAATCTGTGGTGTTTTACATCTGATCCCTGTGGAGGAGTTCCTCCAGGTTCATGAGTCTGGGTCGCTGGATGAATTTGGAATACCCTTTGAACCACAACTTGGCATAATGATGGTAGTACCACGCAAAAATAAATTTGGTTATTGGAAGAACAACAATATCAGGCAATAGCTTTGTTTCAAAACTTAAGTAGATCTTTGCCATAGATGACCACAATTTAGGGTGCATGCGGGGAGTAATCCATTGAGTGGACACTGGGACCATTCCCCCATAAGATCTCAGCCGATCTGCTAGTCAAGAGCAGCCAAGGAAGTAGTAACTGAGGAGATTGAAAAGCTACTTGAACAAGGGATGCTTGAATCATCAAGGAGTCCATGGGCTTCACCTTTTCCAACTGTCAAAAAGAAGGGTGGCACTAACCAGATAGTAATAGACTACCAGGAAGCTCAACAGCATTACCAAAAAGGACTCATACCCTTTTCTTCAAATTATCAATGTCTTGATTGGGTGGGGAGATAGTTACTTCTCAGAAATATATTTTATATCCAGTTATTGTCAAATTGAGTTGCCTACAGCGGAACAGGAGAAATGCGCTATTATCACGCCCAAGGGGCTTTTCCAACCAACCCATATACCCTAAGGTTTATGTAGTGCCCTGGCTATGTTTCAGAAGGCAATGGACACCATTCTCAGCGACCTGAAGCTGTCATGCATTCTTGTGTACCTCAACAAAATTAATGTTTTTTGCGTACATTCTCTGAGCATCTTACCCACTTGGAGGAGTTTTTCCACAGACTTTCAAAGGCTGACGTTAAAATTAAGCCCCATAAATGCCACTCTTTAAGGACCAACTGGATTACCTTGGGTATGTAATGGATGCGACTGAGCTGAGGCTCAAACCAGCCAAGGTGGAGGCTATCTGGAAGATGACTATGCTAAAAAGTAAGCGTGATATAAAAGTTTTTTAAGGATGGTTGACTATTACTGCCACTTTATACCCAATTTCAGTTGTATTACTGGTCCGCTGTTTGAGTCATTAAAGAAGGATGCCCCGTTTGAATGAATGGAATGCCGCCAATGCTCATTTGATATACATTGAATGGCGCTAATCAGCGCACCAGTGCTGTGCTACCCTAATTTCAATAAAGAGTTCGTCGCTCAGATGGATGTGTCCCTTTCTGCCATTAGGGGCGGTCCTATCCCAAAAGGATGATGAAGGGGAAAAGCACCCAGTGGCATACTGCAGTCAAAGCCTTAATTGCCATGAACGTAATTACACTGTGACTGAGCAGGAATACTTAGCTGTAATATATGCTTATAAACAATTTAGGGTGTATTTTCATGGAGTTAAGTTTAAATTCATAACGAATCACACTTTTTTATGCTGGTTGCAGATCCTGAAGGGCGCCTAGGACGATGGGCCCTTAAACTGCAGGCTTTTGACTTTGAGCTTCTCCAACGACCTGGATTAAAACACCAGAACGCAATTTCTTGTTGAGATTGCCAACCATTGCTGCTATATAGCGATTCACAGTGAATTTATGTACAACAAAATGCTAAGCGGGAAATAAGATGATGAACTGGCCCAATTCATTAAGGTGTTAGATGTCATAAGGTCAAAATGTTCCAGAAGAACAGTGAATTGTAAAAGCGGATAGGGGAAAATACCATGAATACCCCCATACCTTCCGCCTGGCTTAATATTATTATGAGTGCATACTTAGCCATTGGACATGGTGGAGTATGTAAGACCCTGGATTTACTTTGACCACGGTATTTTGGGAAAGCATGAACTTTGAAGTTCTTGAAACTGTTTCCTGCTACCACCAGTGCCAAGTGGAAAAGCCGTATCACCATAAGCCCTCATACCAGTTAGTGAAACCCCATTTTTCTCAGTATACAGTTTCCCTTGATGTCGTTGGTCCTCTGCCAACAAGAGCTAACTAAAATAAGTATATTCTGGTGGTGATTGGCCACTTACCAGGTGTTTTGAAGTATGGGCGATACGGGATTTGGGGGTGGTCACAGTGGCCAAGTTTGTAATGGAATGTGTTATCCAGCAACATGGCTGCCCTCAGTCCATCCTTATTGACAATGGAACTGACTTCACCTCATAAATTTTTCCCAAGTTGAAAAGGTTAATGTGAATCTGTGGGCTTGTATAGACCCACTACACCCTGAGTCCTATGGGATGGTTGAGTGAGTTAATGGGACCTTAGTGAACATACTTCAGAAAATGGTAACAGAATGACCTTCCAATTGGAGTTCCCTCCTTTCCATCACTATTTTTGTCATAATATTAGCTACCAATTCCACCATGGTGAAGAACCCCTTTAAACTACTAAATGTTTGACACCTGGCTCTTCTGGCATTGCTCTATCTGTGTGTAGAAGATACCAGTAGAATGAATCCCATTATCATTTGACTAACCTTGCGGACACATTAATCAAATTGCAAAATGAAGCATACTCTTTCATCTTAGCCAAGAAGAATAAGAATCAGCTGCTGATCAGGTACAGTGGAGCATGTTAGCTCAGTTTAAGGAGGTGTACATGGTTTTGTTCCATGACCAACACAGGTTTGGTCTGAAGCACAAATTGGCCAGCATCTAGATTGGCTCATTTGATTTCATTGAGAAAACAGGTGTTGAAAACTACACAATTAAGGACCCCGCAAGCAGTCAGATCATTAAACAAGCACATGCAAAGTTCCTCAGGCCATATAAGCAATATAAGTCTTATCATCCAGTCAAGGAAGGTAATGTCGAGATTCTGATATGACTGGAAAAAAGCCTGAAATAGCTATGGCAGATTGGGGAGAATCTGCCGACCATGATTCTAGTTATGATTATTTGAGTGCCATAAGTTGAGGGATTTGGGTCAGATTAGGGTTATTATTGGATCATCTCCATATAGGGCAATAAGGCAATATCAACATTTGATGAATATTGAATAAGATCACCTCAAACTAAGGTAATATAGAATTGACTACCATACTCTGCTGGAAACAATGAGATATGGTGGAACTGAATAGCTAAGCTGAGAAAATGATATCATCCAATATCGCTGAGTTATAAGCAAGATGAGATGATTGAAGGGGGAGGATTGCTAGTAGTTTAGAGCGAGCGGAACAGCAAGTATCCGCTGTATATATTAAATTAAATAATAAAGTGTCGTCTGGGGCAATAGCTCCATATCTTATTATATTTTTAAGTGTGTCCGTGGGCCAACGATCTTCATATTATATGTCTAAATGCTCAGTGGTTTTGACCCTGTGCAAAATCCCCCGGCGTATATCAACAATTCCGCCAAAGTTATAAAAGTTAAACTTCATTGTGGGCTTACTAGAGTCTTGGGGTTGTGATGTGATCATGGTGGCGGTATATCTTTTTATTATTTATGCTATATTTACCTTGTGTTTGACAACAGCAATGAAGACATGGTACACATATTTTTATCACATGTGTTCTCCATGTTTGAAGCGCCATAGAAGGTGATTAGTGACAGAGGGCCTCAGTTTACCTTAAAATTCTGGGAGGCTCTGTGCAAGATACTGAATATTAAACCATGCAGACAATCAGCATACCACCCTCAATCCAATGTCTAAACTGACATAATAAATCAGTTGTTAGAACAGTACCTCCGCTGTTATGCCACAGCTTCTCAAGCTACATGAGCAGCTGACCTTCATTTGGCTCAGTTTTCTTACAATACTCCATTCCTTTCAACAACGATATTTCCAATGTACTCTAACTTAGGGCACAACCCTATCTTTAACATTGGGCCCCAAATACATAGTAATGTCCCTGTTGCATACAAGTTTGTGGCACATTTCAGGAGAGTTCACTAACATGCCCAAACTAGTTGACCAAACCAACTAACAATTTTTAACTGTTTGATGATAAAAAATTTCCGCGCAGCTCCTGGTTATTGGGTAGGTGACTTTGTATTGGTGGACACCAATAATATTCACTTCCCAGGTTCCACATTGCAAGTTAGCTTGCAAATGATCTGGACCATTTACTATCAGCTGATTTTGAAAAACAATTCTTTTATGTGGATTTTTTAACATACTGTAATATCCATACCTCATTTCATGCCTCCTCCTTACCTCTTTTAAAAGGATTAAGCCTGTGGAGGTAGAAACTATCATGATGTAGGGTGCACCTGAGTTTGATGTGGATTGGATTATAAAAGCATGAAGATTTAAATGCCGCTTTCATTAACCAGTATAGTGTAAAGGATTCCCATCATATGAGAATAGTTGGGTTCTATTAAGGATTGTAAAATCTGTCAGGAGTTGATTTTAGAGTTCCATAAGGACAACCCTAAGGCACAATAACTTTTCTCACCCAAAATGCCACCCTTGCAGTCATTGATTTCCCCACCCCACATAAGAATTATGCTTTGGCAAATGCCCTTGAGGGGAAGTAGATCTTATTCTTCAAAGAAGGGTGTTATAAGGCCTGCGGCGTCTGCTGTTAAATTGGATAAAGTCATGCGCCCTATCGGGTCTAAAAAGGGCTCAAACCCTAAGGCCTTACTTCTTACCCAGATCTCTGATATTTGACATACCCTGGATGAAAGATGTGTAGCTGCTGCCCCTCCCTGCTTGCCAAATGCCTTCTCCCAGCCTACTTCTCAGCCCAAAACCATCCTTGTCTCAAATTCTGTGGAGTTTTACCTGAAAAGAATCGGCCAAACCTTTTAGAAATGGGAAAATCTAGGAACTCGGCACCACAATATACATTCCCCATTTGCAACAGGTGGATCAACAAGGAGTCACTTTTAACAAAGGAATTTGAAACATGGGACAACCTCATGTGAAAATAAGTTATCTATCATTTAAATTTGATTAAAAAAGTTAAATAGAAAAAGCTGGTAATGGTACTAAACCTGACACCAAATTTTGTAGTTGTTAAAATGCTTTTAAACAAAAGAATCTACTAAATTAACTTGAAAATAGTGCGGGTTCTCAACCAATGTTGCTATTATGGGGAATTACTTATATCATTAATCCATTAACTTATCAAATTGGAAATTGGCAATTAACCTCTTAGGCAAAACTTAGAAACCTCCTTCCCTAGCACTTTTTAAAACCCAGCACCCTGCTAATGACAAAGTATTGGGTTACTATTTTTTGAAGAATTTCACTTTAGTATAGTTTTAGTTTATTATCCTTTTTTATAAAATAACAGTTCTATACTACCAAGATTTTAGAAGATTATGAAAGAACTTTCTGTTTACTTTTTAAGTTTGGTTTTAGTCAAAGCAGTGAATGCCTCTCCTGCACTCCCACCTCAGCAGGAAACCTCACACCCCTTATCCCCTCCTATGATTTCTAAAGGCAAAGAGTCGCCTCACAGTCTGGAGCTGCTTTTAGAGGGTTTCATAAACACACGCCTACATCCCAGTTTTTGGCTTACCCTAGGCCTAACGAATTATTGAATTAGTTATAAGACACCATGGTGAGAGTGATAATTAAGTTGACCAAAAAGCTCCCCAAGTATGCAGAGATATTATCCTTAAAGATGAACCACAGTGCAGCGCCATTCTGTAAAACTTATTTCCTCCCCTCTGCTCTAGTTCAAACCCAGTTCTAAGGATATATTCATTCCTGGTCAGGAAAGTATTACATTGCTCCTCAAACCTTACAAAATTTGTGATGTAGGTGGCTACTGATAGACAAACATTCATGCATACTCATTTCTGACTCTGCGGTAAAGCCAAGGAAATTATGAACCCACATCTATAATAAAAAATTTAGAAGAAAGTCAATACCACTTTAAATTATTTTTTGGAAAGGCTAAACCCCTTATGTACCAAAAGCAAGCCCTTATGGTAATATGCCTTAGTAAGGGGTGTTGGACCTCTGAGCCTTTGCTCTCCTATGAAGAAGTTCAGTAGTAGTTTAGCTTATCTTAATCCTCAGTCAAAAACCCTTAAGGAAATATATATCAGAAATACTGTGTTAATCCAAACAAATCGGTACTAAATATTGGATTAATTATTAAGTTACTGCCTGGATGATGTTCACATAAATTACTCCATTGATCTCACTATGTGTTTCTACTACTCTACCTACATTTGAGGTAGCCTAAAATATAATTAGAACATCTTTACATACTTAAATAAAACCCTTACCATAAATAAGGTTTAATTGTTATAACTAAAATATAAAAACCTTAATTCTAATTATAATAAACATATATCCCTTTTCCTAACTCTAATTATATCTTGAAACATCTTCAGCAACTTTGTCCAATTCTAACATGATGCTGGTTTTTGGCTTCAGTACCATGCAAGCCAATACCTAAAAAGAAATTCAAAAAGGGGAAAGCCCTCTAACTTTTATAGATTATTTTATGTCTGTATTCAAACCTTTATTTAACCACTATTCTTAATACTTTATATGACGACATCAGTGCTGTTATATCTGCCCTTGAGTCTTTTCCTGATTTCAATTACATATTATATAACTCTAGCGTAACTGTCAGACAATTATAAGTCCTATATTGAGAGAAGAATGTTTTAAGTGATAATAAAGATAATTTTGGCTAAAAGACCCTGGCCAATTATCATTGGAACCACTCAAATCAGGTTAAGACAATTGTAAATGCTTATCGCCCAAATATCAGAAGTTTAAGTACTCAAATTGCGCCAATTATGTGGCACAATTTTGGGATTCCTTGGAGTTTCCTCCCAGCTCACTTCTAATTTAAACCAAACACCTAAGTGGAGACCGCCCCCTTTTATAGGAGGAGCTACCACAAGGTGCAACTATTTTCTCCCACAGCAATTGGCTCAAATTTATCAAAACTTTACCTTACAGACTTGTCCTACCTACTCTCAACCCTTCATGGGCATTTCATTAAAGTGATGCGAGATTCAAGAGCTTGATAGGTCAAACCCATATTATCTAAATAGGCTCAAATCTAATAATGAATTTATGCTATCTTGCTTTGGTCCTCAAGTTATTTTTAAATACTAAGAAGTGAGATTGGAATAGGGTTTGCTTTTTACCTCCTTCGCCACATCTAAAAAAACCTAGTAAAAATTTAACTCTTGATTTTATTAGTGCTTTATTATTTTTATATGAGTGGTCTTTAAAGTCCCCTTAATCAATTCTTCTGTCAGTAGAGAGTGATACTTCTCCTGCGGAAAATATTGGTGGAAATAGGTGCAAAATGCACCAGCGAGTACAAAAATGGCCAAAAATCCAACAGTAACTTCACATGCATTCATGATATAAAGGAAGCTCTTAATGATATTCCTTCAACAGATGAACAAGGTTTCTCCTTTCTCAGAGACCCCCAGGTTAACCTCAAGTGCATGATATTGAAGCACGTAATAAAAATCTAACAAATTGCATTTACTGTGAAGGATGACGCCATACCGTTGACAAATGTTGGCAAAGGTTCACTGAGGAGGTGGAAAAAGAGTTGTCAGCATGAATAAGGAGGCTCTTTGTGCTGATAATTATAGCATGCCTTTACCTAACCTTACTTCTATACTAACTATTCCTGTTAGCGCCAGTCCAAGGTTAAATTGAGAGCAATTGATTTACTTATGACAAAAAAATATTTTTGATATTAGTGTTCTTCTAAGTCACCCATGTTCCTCATTATACCTATACAGTTTGGTATCCTGATAACGAGAGTTGCTGTCAAGGTACACAAACCTCCATGCTTGCGATTGTAAATAGCAGGTCCTTTGTGATTGTTATATCTAATCTTATGAAGTGATTAAGATTAATCCTGATTTTCCAAGTTAAATTTAATATTTAAAATGCTATACTCCAATATACAAGGTCTATGGGGCTACTCTGTGCTACCCCTACAGTTTGGTAAACTATCCATGGCCATCTTGAATGTGGCCCTTGACAACCCATAGCTATAAATTACAGTTGGGGACCCATAAAAATATGATTCTGTGATTAATTATTATGAAGGGTTATTATCCTTAATGGGGATTCATGTACTTTTAGTATTAAAGCTACCAAGGATAGCAAGGGGTATTAAGGCCTGGACCTGTTTACTGAAAATGTAGGATAAGATTAATTGAAGCGAGTAAATTATCTGAGGGCATAAAGTGCGTCTGCAACCACATATGTTAGATGGGAAAGAAGTAATGACTTTATATCTCATAGCCATAACTAATTCCCCTAAAGTGAAAGTCATTATTAATGCTAGAGTTCATATTGATATTCCATGAAATCCTATTAGAGAATTGAGGAGTTGACAACACTTAGGAAATAAATATCAACATGCCCCATAGTTCTTGATAAAACGTATGCTTATCCCGTTTTAGTGTTATCAGAAAATATGACTGATGACACATTTATATGGGACCTAGCACTGTGATCTCTTACAAATGGCTATTATTTATTATCAAAATTAATTAATCCAAACGGTTTAAAAAACCTGCGCTATATTGGATTGTTAGCACCTCCCAAGGTGGCTCTTATTAAAACTTTGTTTGGGAAAAAGGTGACCAGTGAGTAAAAAAAAATTGGCAAGCTAAATGTGGTTTACGTCAATCTGTTCTCACCCTCTGCATATGATTTTAGCAAATTGATGAGAGTTGTATATAGCAAAATAATAATATTATCCTTCCTCCATTCAAGCGTGGCCCTGATGGAAAAAGATAAAAAGACTTAAGTTACTACTAAATTAAAGAAAATTATTGGAGTCAGGACTGTTGGTACCCTCTTGAAGAGCTTAGGACTCATCTCTCTTAATTGCTTGCAAAAAGATGGGGTATCAAATTATCATAGACTAAAAAAGCTTGACTCAATAATCAAAAGAATGTTATTTTCTGTTTTTAAAAAAGATTTTACACCTTTTTGACATAGCTAAAAAATTATGGCTAAGATATTGCATTAGGTATTAGCAGATTGGGTTAGCACCCAAGAATTGAGCTGGTTGCACCTTAAGTGCCAAAGAAAGATTTAATAAATCAACTTGAATGCCAAAGGGGTCTGTAACTCCTATGCCATCTTTTTTCAAGTTATGGACGGACTGCTAGGTGACCTAAAGCTATCTTGTGTATTAGTCTACCTTGATGACTTTGCGACATTCCCAAAAGCCTTCACTAGTCACTTGGAGCATCTTCGCTGGCCTTCAATTAGTTGTGATAGTCTTCCTTCATGATCAATCCTTTCAAATATTCCTTTTTAAAACCCAAAATTAAGTTGCTTAGGAATAAAAGCACAAATTGAGGAATATGACATATCTCATAAAAAGTCATTATGATCAAGAAAAGTCCGCATATTCTAAGGACAAAGTGTTCTAAGGGATGGTGTGTTATTACAGACAAACCATCCCCATTTTTCTAAGCTTGCTGAACCTTAAGTCTATCTACCTCGTAATGGAGTCCATTTTAATGGAACCTAGAGCAATACTAAGTCTTCAGCATCATTAGAACTTCCTTGATTATGAACCCCGCATATATTAATCCACAGTTCAGTCAACCTTTAAAGCTGTTTACCAATTCTAGTGAAGTGACTGTGTGGCCAAACTATCTCAACTATACTATTAACAAGTGTACTCTACAGTGGCCTACTTCAATAAACCCCATCTAAGGTATATGATACTACAGCATCACTAAGCAAGAGTTTTTGGACGTACTCCTTTCCATTAAGAATTTAGGCCCTATATAATATGGAACCCATTTCACCATCATTACATATCACACCTCCTCAATTGGTTGCAAAAGAGGAAAGTATTTGAAGTGAGAATGACGAGATGGGTGCTACGCCTATAAAATTATTACGCCAAAATAGTTCATTGCGCAAAGACTATTCATTGTAACACTAATAAAGTATTTTGAAGTCCAATATTAAAGATGTTAATTCCTGAGGAATGTTGCCCATATGATTTTTTGTCAGCCCACAAGATGGGAAATGGGGAATTTGGAAATATAGCTTAGTTGAAAACCTTGACAAACAATAATTAGATTAGGATTAGGTTGCTTTATAAGATAGTCAGTGTGAAATAGTTACCTTATGTGTGGCTTTTTTTGAAAAATCGCTATATAAGGTGTCAGAATTTTGCTTTTACAACAATAGGGGCTCCGCTATTGTGCCAGGCCAACCAGATGGAAACTGGCTGATCCTTGCTGTTTCGCCTTTATAGGCTTATCAACCCCCTACAAGTCCACATCCAACCTACCAACCCAGCAGGCCAACGACTTCACCTTAGCCCCATGGCCCTTCTTGGGAGTGCACCTGTGGTCCTCAGCCCCCTTCCTGGGCGGCCTGAGCCCTTGCTTCTTCTCCCTCAAGACCAATTACCAGCCTCTTTTGGGTGTGTCCCAGAGAGTTCATCCCCCATCCTGGGTGTCTATGGCACTCCTGCGCTGCACCACCCTCATGGCTGACGGCCATCATCACATTATAGTTTGTGGCCAATTGGCCTGGTTCCTGTTGGGGTTTTCTTGTCAGGCTGAGGTATGGGAGCTGTCAGCATTGGCATTCCAGGCGCATCACCCTGCACCTATCTTGGGGTCTCTAGTCCAACCCCTACCCACTTTAGTGACTCTTGCTACTTAAAATAAATAGAAAGTGGTCAAAAGAGATATCTTTATTTGTAGGGAAGGATGACTATTTAACTTTAGGCTACTGCGCCTATGAAAACCCCTTGGCCACCCAAGCCAGAACTTCAACCAATTATCAGTCATCTGTGGTAGTGATTCCCTCCAGTTCCGCTCATCCTGATCACTGATTATTAAGTTAAATCATACTCAACATGATTTGCTGGTCAGCCATATATAGTTTACTATTATAAATAACTCTGAGCACCCTCAGCATAAGTCGCCGGTACTACAATTTAGGGCGGCAAAATCATAGTCATATGATTGATAACAAATACATCAGCTTTCTGCCAGAAAAATCCCACAATCAGTTACAATTGGCAGTCAGCGTTGAACTAGGATTCCGCTAAACACAAACAATTAATAAATAATCGGTTAACATCCTTAGCATTAATTGCTAATGTCAACCTACAAACAATATCACTACTGGGTATTATTCCCCAATACTTCAAAAGGGCTCAACCTACTTGAATGTGGAGCACCAATTGGTATCCTTCTTATTAATGATAGTATCAGACTAGGCGATTAGCTGGCAATCATGCCCAACTATCCAGCACCCCTAGTCCTGATACTATTGGGAGGAATCCATCTGGTAAATTTTCTGACATAAGGGCACTTTTTTATTGACCAAGGTGCCTTCAAGTAGACTTATGACTTTCTGAGGTAGCAACTTATTGGTACTGCATGATTGAGACCATCCAAAATATTGGAAGCATTCTTAACCTGTAGGACTGAAGACCATCCAAGTCCCCAGTACTAACATCAAGTAGTGGCTCTATAATTTTTATTAAGCATGGTTAGCGTCAATGTGGTGGGGCCCCTTTAAACTGGTCTTCACAGCCATTAATATCCTTATAGCTATTGGCTACTTGGCTAAGTGGGTCAAAGCTATCTCTGTCCCTGAAGCTACCACAAAGGTTTAGTCTTATTCTTTTATTCTCCATTTTTACCCAAAGTGAGTAATCTGGGGTCCTACTTTCTGATATCAGGTAAAATTTTACGTCACAATTATTGTGAAAGCAGACTTCCCTGATTGGGACCAGCAAGTACTATTTCTTATTATCCTTCAACTAGTGGAAAGGGGAATGAGCCAACAGAAATCCTTTTTGGTTCTTTAGAAGATGGCTGTCACCAAAATCATCTAGTGGAATTAATTTCTTCCCTCTTCTTTACTAGCATAACAAATAAGCTATCCCTGAGTGGTCAAAAAGTCTAATTTTAGTCCCTTTTTAAGAAAGGGCAACAGTTTTCTACCCATATGCAACCACCGTTGGACGCCCCAGCTCCTTAAAATGCTGAATTGACTATAAATATATTAGCTGATGAAATCATTAGGTTACAAGAAAGTGTCACCATACCAATCATCTTGACTACCTCAAAGGATACCATACAATTTAACTCTCTTTAACTTGACTTTCCCAACTTAAAGTTGAAGATCTTGTTTTTTATACCATTATTGCACTAATGGCAACCTATCAAACTTGACACCCCTTAGTTGGGTCAATGCTGTGTTTTATATAAAACTGGGTTCAAATAATAAATTGCGGATATTGACAATGATACTGCAATTAATAAGTTTCATGGTAGATTCCATTGAGCTTTTGTCCACATATGACAGGTTATTGAGGGAGCACTGCCATAGTTTGTATTGTGAACAGATAGATCACCCTTTCTAAGGATTAAGATGGTGAACATGTTAAATACTTCATCTGAAGTTTTGGGTCTCAATAATTTATTCATTGCGCCACCTTGTTATTTTATTGATGTCCCTAGATAGGGAGAAATAACTTAAGGTGATTCATTTATTATAAAAGGAACTAATCGCCAGTTTAATATGATGATCAGGGTGAAGCTGTATATCAAATCCCATAGCCTCAACCTTGAAGTCAAAGAACAATAGGGTTACACCTTTTAAAATTTTGACAGATGAAAAAGACTGTTTCTTAAAGTTCTTATTGGATGAGAAGTAAAGATCTTGATTGATGAGAATAAATATGCTCCTTATACCATTGAGCTCATACTTACCCTACAATATCAAAAGTTTTAACCAAATAAAAGGACTAAAATTCTATCCTATCTCTTAGCTAGTGTAAACTCTTTACTCCCTCATAAATTCATCATGTCAAAGTGTACTGAATTTGCGAGTCCATAAAGTCGCCAATGTGAAACTTTAAAAAAGGGAACATGTATACCCATCGCCTCTTAAAGTCATATCACCATGAAGAGTTATCCTGAAAGGAATCTAAAATCTTTAAAAAGAACATCTCTAAGCAAGATAAAGACACAATTTTTTTGGCTTCATCATAGCAGTGAAACTGATAGTATTTTTTAGTTCAAAATCAAACTTGTTTTAACTAGGTGTTTTAAACCTGGCTTTATCCTGATTGTTCAAATTTTTCCTTCTTATAAAATGCTTCACACATCCTCATAAAATTTTACATGACTGTTTGAAGGGTCTCAACTGAGTAGTGGGACATATAGATAGAGCATAGGCGCCATTCAAACGTTGTTCAGAGATATTAATTGGATAATAGATGTAATGAATTGGGCTATTTTTTGCTATGAGTCTAAGACCTTGTATATTTATAAGAGCTAGCTGAACTTAGTAATGAGTACCAAGTTTAGACTTTCAAATATGTGTCTCACTTTAGCTCTCCAATCTATTGAACAGGCTTTGATATGTGATTTGTAATATATTATTGATATAGTTGAATAGTTTGGTAATAGTATGGAGAGTATTGCCCTGGTTGAGTTTCTCACAGTCAAGTTGAGTGTTGTCTCCAACGCTAGACTGGTGCTTGCCTTTCTAATCCCTAAAGGTACTTCTGGAATGCAAGCGAAATTCTCCTTCTGACTCTTCCTTCTGATGGAACTTAACCTAAGCTCAGATTCAGAGGTTCTCTGTTTCTCTCTTGATATAGAGTCCGCGGAGATCTTGATAGTAATAAAATAAACAAAAGATATCCTATCCTTAAACTCTAGTCCCAAAAGTAATATATATACTTATTGTATGACAATCTAAATATTAAAGTAATTGACCTATTCTTATTTGGATATGGATCTGCTTTTTGATAAGAAAAGTGAGTTTATAGGGGATTTGGCGCTTATCTTCTCTGTTAGATCCTCAATTAAAAATGGCTTTGTTGCCAATAATTTACCCTTTCACAAATTGCCAATGACGAATGAGGCATCTGCATACCCATCCACCTAGTCAGTATCCACCGCTGACTGTATAAAAATCCATGTGTTGGATTTGGAGGTATCATGACTCAAATCATCTAGTACTAAAAAAGAGGTATCATGACTCAACGCCCTAATACAACCCCAGCGGATTAACCCCATTAAGCTAGCAACCTGCTTAGGTAATGGGATCTTTACCCATTAGCAGCACTTCATGCTTCCTAAAAGGTCAAACTGCAAGTTGCTGTCATTAAAAGCATTGCCAACCGCCCAGCAACTGATAAATCCCTTAGTTGATTGGTAACAAACCCCAATCGACTCTTATAATATAAGTAAATTGTCAATAATGAAATTGATAACCATATGATATGTTTATTGTTAAGATCATCCCAGAAAATCAACTAACCTTTTGGGACCAAAACCTGGTGGATTAGTTAATGTTTGTTGAGGATATTTTGCTGAACATTAGTTATCATACAAAATGATAACTCCCACATCCACTAGAGAGTTTTGTCACCTAGCGGATAAACAGACGTTTATAATATGATCAAGTTAGATAATATGGGTATATTAAAATCCCAACATATCCCCACTTAGCCAGATTGTCCAGCGTTAGATAGAAAATTTGGGGAAGGCCGCCGCCTCAGGACGTGGTTATAATTCAGCCATCATACTTCAACATAACTTCAGTGGAGTGCATTCTTCTAAATACTTAACACATCTCATGCCATGTTCAGTAATGAGGCTCCTCCACTTCGCTTCCTATTCACTTCTGCCTCCTCAGAGCCAGTTTCCACAGCCCCATGTCATGCCAGACTTTTTTGGTGATTATTTCTGATAATATGTTTGGAAATCCTGTATTACCTCAGGTTGGGCTTACAAAACCCTTCATCTTAAAGGATATTCTCAGTTGGCTTCCCCAATTCCTTGTTTCCTGTACTCCCCCAGGCTAGCTCTTTGTTTTTGAACATTTTAGAGCTTCTTGAACTCTTTTTCCTCTGGACCCTTTCCAGTGAATCTAGTTTCAACCCAAGGCTGATCCTGCCAATGATATGGGAACACCACAGATGCTTTTGATTACATCAAACTAAAAATTGATATTAAAATAAATTTTTTATTTTTATAATTTTCTCTATGTTTTTTATTTTTTATAATTTTTTTTATTTTTTTCTTATATTGTTTTTTCTCTTTTTTGTAATGAAACTTAACCTATAAGTAGGTTCAGAGGTCCATTTTTAAACTCTGATTCAAGGTCTGTTTACAAACTTAACCAGCCATTATGGTTCAGCGGTTCCCTTTTAAGACATAACCAACAATTCTGTTTCAAAGGTCCCCTCCTGGTACTTATCCAGTAACTGTGGTTCAGTGGTCTTCCCAAGACTTGATTAATACTTAAAAACTTACCCTATTGTTATTAGCATCAGCGGTCCCACAGAAATAATGCAATTTAAAGACTCCTAGATCCAATACTTTGGTATTTAGTATAAACCCTCTTCACTATACAATCATCCATAAAATTCTTAAGTGTATAGATATCTCTCACGGCTTGGCAATTATCTTAAATGGTTCTATCCATTAATCCTTCATTTCCAATTTGCAACTAATTTTACAGGTCCTATTCTTAAATTTATCTTTATGGCAGCTTGTACTTGATTCCTCTGATACCATAGATTTGACTTTATCGTCAATAACCATTCAATTTATTCATTTCATCATTTTTTTATAAATTGCTTTTTGGCATTATCATCCATCCTTAGCATTCAAGCAATCCCTCCAACTAATCTGAAAATGAGCCTAAATTATGAGGATTAGTAAGGAAAAGCTAACTTCATCCAACTTTCAATTTGAGTTAATTACTTTTGTTCTCGGATTTTCTTGCCACTTATATTATTTAAATAGCATAAGGTTGAGCAACTTCATCCACAAATTTGGATAATTGCCTACATTAAGACTTTGCTCTAATGATAAAGTTTTACTTTAGCATTGTATCTCAATATAAGAGATCCTTTTTTAGGCCCTCCATAAATTAAATATGAAGTATCTACTCTGTTTGAGCAGATATCTGGTGGAACATGTTCCAATGTAGCTCTAGATTTTTTTCTGCATCTAGACTGCTAAACCTTTTCCAAAACCTTGAACCATTTCTTCCTCCTCTTGAGGCAACAAGATACACATTTTTAGCTTTTTCCCCCAACTTTGGGTGGAAAAATATCCTGTTACACCACCTTTACTATTGTGGTTATTCATTTATCTGTCCAATTTGATACATCTGGTCTTCTCCCCCATTAACTCTTAATTCTGCTGATTGTTATAACACTCCATAGCGTCATCTTCAAATTTCACCATAGTTTGAACCTCATTGGCCAGATTTTTTAATAAACCTTGATTAGGCGCGTCAAATGTCAATCCTGATATCATCATATATTCCATCATTTGCAATGTAGAAGTTTGAGTCATCAGCGACAAAACCATAGGGTTGTGTAGATTTCTGTTGGGCCAAATTTTGCTAACTACTTCGCTATGCTTGCATCAAAATCTGATACACTTTTGCACCAGCCAGGATTTTTTATTACTTGTAAAATGGACAGCAAAAGTTTTCAATGTTTTATCCTTTTTAAACTGAATTCCCATAAACTCCTGTTTTCAGTTGACTATCTGTGTAAGACTATCAAACTCAGTCATAATTGCTTCTTTTGCGTCGCTATACATCCAATTGTCCCCGTTGAGATATGGCAGCACCAGATTTTGACAATCAGTTTCTAGGCTGTTCATCACAGTTAATGCATTCTGTCAGTTGCTATATTCTGAACATTACTTTTTAATAGGCGGAAAAATGTCGGTGCGTTATCCCAGTAAAGTATGGGTAATTTTGGTGTACTCAGAAATTTATCTATCACTTTGCTGGCAGGGATTCCTGCCTGGTAACCTGACTAATATATGTGTAACTTTGAGAGTCTTCTCCAATATTGCAGCAAAAGATCCAGGCATATTTTTCTGAGTTTGTCATTTCCTAACTAGATTATTGTGCATCTCATTTTTAGCTTCATTCGCCTCCATCTAGGCACAATCACACTTATGATTTTTTAAATATTCTATGCACTTTAGCATTTGCGCCCTGTCTTCATGAATCCAGCATAAGCATCCTAAACCTCTTATCATTCAGTTTTCTGAATAAAAATTTCCTTGATTAATTCTGTTCTTTTTTGCTTCAATGATGTGACCTTCACAAAGAGATTACTATTAACCTTTCCAACTTGCTATACTTTCCTCCTTGGAACTCATTACTTGCTCATCCAACATACCGATATTGGCTTGTTATGCTGAGTTTAGCGCGTTTTTATAATGGTTTCTAGTTCTTTCCAAAGCTTCATAGGTTCATTATTTTATGGCATTGTTGATTTGATTTATAACTTTGGCATGAAAATCAACTACCCCCTATAGTGAGCACCAAATGTAGATTTTTAAGAAATAGCTAAACTTTATAAAATGATTACCAACCTTAAACTCACAGCTATGTGTCTCGCTTTAGCTCTTAAGTCTACTGAACAGGCTTTTATATATGCGTTGTAATATATTATTGATATAGTTGAATATTTTGTTGATAGTACGTAGACTATTGTCCTAGTTGAGTTCTCAAAGTTAAGTTGAGTATTGTTTCCAATGCTATACTTGTACTTGCCCTTCTAATCCTTAAAGGTATTTTCTGGAATGCAAAAGAACTTCTCCTTCTGACGCTTCCTTCTAATGGAACTTACCTAAGCTCAGATTCAAAGGTTCTCTATTTCTCTCTTGATGTAGAGTCCGCGGAGATCTTGATAGCAATAAAATAGACAAAGGATATCCTATCCTTGATCTCTAGTCCAAGAATAGATATATATAATAAGTGCATGACAGTCTAAATACTTAAAGTTTTAAATTATTCTAATCTGGATATGGATCTGCTTTGTTAAAATAAAATACAGGATAGTTTAAAGGGGGATTTGGTGCCCAACTCCCATATTGGTGCCCCAATTGAAAATGGCAGCTATTGCTGATATATCAACCCTTCACAAATTACCCAAAAACAAATGAGGTATCCACTCACCCTTCCACCTGGTCATTATCCACCACTGACTAGATATTCATCTGCCGTGGGTTAGATTTGGAAGTAGCATGTCCCAAAGCCCTTATAAAACCCCAGAGGATTAACCTCATCAAGCTAGTAACCTGCTTAGGTAATGGGACTTTTTATTTGTTAGCAGAAGGCTGCGTTGCCTAATAGTTTAAACTGCAAGTCAATGTCAACAAAGGCATTGTTAACTGAAAACTCTCTTCTCACTTAGCGTAACTTTCTGAGAAATTCTTATTGGAAAAAAAAACAAATCTCAATCACCTTCATCGTTTTGCTCTGATGTCCTTGGATTCCCCGCTGGATGCTCCAGTGTGGGGCAGCAGTGAAACTTCCTCTGCTGTTTTCCATCCGGCAGGAAAACATGCTTGGACTGGCTTTCTCAGTCATACCAAAACCCTGTGATTATTTGTTCCTCTTAAGGATCATGACGCCCACCTCGCTCATACCCAAGTGATGCCTCATTGCCCCTGTTGCTCCCTTGGAGCAGCATGCGTTTTAGCCTTAGGGTCAATTATAGAAAGTTTTCCCTTACCAAAAAACCAAGCCATTATTGAAATGACTCAGGCTGTGATGATTTTCCGCCAGTTTTATTGTTTACCACACCTATAAGGGTTATTTTGATCTTAGCTTCACCATTGAAGCTGATGCCACCACTGCGGCAACTGTGCCCCTGGTTTTCCAGTGTACCCCTCTCCCCACAATTTGGACTCAGCTCCCAGTGAATACCACTTTGGTGGTTCAGTTTGCTGGTTTTCCCACCCACCCACCCCCTTGCGGTTCTCCACCAGGAGCTGATGGACAGTTTAGCAGCCTATGGCTTCAACCCCATCTTGCAATTTGTGGGGCTATTTATGGGGCCACATGCCTTGCTGGGCCTCAGGTGTATGCCACAATCAGCCCTGAATTTGGTAGAGTTTCTTTGTCAATTCTCCCTCGCGCTCATTCCTTCTGCCCTGACCCTCCATTCTGGGACTGTGTTGAGGGCGGGCGGATTATCTGTCCATCCTGTTTTGAGTTGGACCACTTGAAACGTAAGTGCCCTTCCTTAGCTGCTTCTGACAGTTCTGATTTTTGTCCTCCAGCTTCCAATCTACCACTCACCCCACGTCAGTTTTGGTATGGGGTACGATCCTACCTTCCTTTCCCCCAAAGCCTGATGCTGCAGATGCACCTGCAGCCACTAATCATCCTCCTCCTCGCCCCAGAACCACAAACGCCCCCTCCAATTAAGCACTGTCTTGGACCCCAGTTTGCTCCCATGCATCCTTCAATGAACCAACCAAACCTCAGGCATATGTCAATTCCCTGTTCAATTCTACCAAAATCCTTAGGATCTATTGGTTGAAATTGATGAGTCTGGGAACATTATTGAAGACTCCACTATTCAACTTAAGCGGTTTGTGTATGCTGACCATGACGCTAAGCTACCCCTCATTTATTCGCCCCCAGAAAAACGCTGAAATGTTCCCTGGCGACCACCAGCTGGTTGTTGAAGCAACAGCTAATCCAGATTGTTGCCCTCTCCGCAAAGCTGTCACCAAATCAGTGGCGATGCTCACAGGAGGAATACCCCCTCACATTATCCCCTCCACCATCAATATGCTCCAAAAGAATATGATTATTAAATCTCACAAAGCTGCCAATGACACCATCCAACACCTGGCAGTGGTATCGTGGAATCCCAAAGCCAAGATTACCCACACCAATAACACCACATTTTTAAAGCTCTCCAACGCATGCATGAAAGCTGTAACAGCCTAATCAATTATGTTATATCTCTTATGGTCAACCACTGTTTTCCTGCCACTCCAATCATCAAAGATTTCACTCTGCATCCCGCTGACGCCATGACGCCCTTGCTCTCTGCCATAGCCCATGCTCTGCTTTGGGGTGAAGACACTGCTAAGGATGAGCCCCCTGATACTCCCTCCTCTTCCACCATGATGGGATAAGCGGTTTCCGCTGTCCCACCTGGTTGGTTGTGTTCACTTTTTGTGTGTCATCTGCTCGTTTTGAGTGGTTTGTTCATTTTGTTTTGTGAGGATTTATTTTGTTTGCTCTATAAGATTCAGTAATGTCCATCCCCTGGTAAGCTTACCCTGGTTAGATAAATAAAAAAGCATTGTCAACCGCCCAGCAACTAGTAAATCCTTTTGGTTAATTGTCAAAAAACCCAATCAATTCTTACAGCAAATATAATTATCAGTAATAATAAAATAAATTTAATTACTTGTTTTTTTGTTTTGGATCATCCCTTTTGAAACATTGGTAACTTAGAAGAATCATACCCTGGCAGACTATTAGTGTTCTCAAGAATATTTTGCTAAACAATAGTTATCACAAATAATGATAACTCCTAATCCACTATAGGGTTATGTCCCCTAGCGGATATGCAGTTTTACTATAATCTGATTAGTTTGTGTAATATGGTCATAGTGAAATCTTAAAAATCTGAGCCTTAATCCAGACTCTGTCTGCATAAGCCAGATATTCAACTCCCCCAGTCGCTCTCTTAATCATTGATTGGGATCATTCACATCCATATTTCTCTATTCCTAATCCTTAAATATATTGCAAAATTGACCCACCCCCATAATGAGCACCAGTGACGGGTAAATGGAGTTCCCATCTTTAGTGATTTTTAGACTGGAATTGGTTAGTTATCTTAATAAATTTGGAAGCAGTTGAAGATTTTTAAACAATAATTTTAGTAAGGTGGTTCCTGATACACAAAATAGTAACTTGTTGAGTAATGTTACAATCATCTATGATAATTAACCTTATGGAATATTATGAACTTCCATTATTTTAACCTGTTTTGGTAGATATCATAAACACTTGTCCAACCTCCTTATATAAATTACCTTAATATTATTTAACTCTTCAAAGAGTAAAAGTTCTACCAGATCTGCATATAGTGGCAAACTAGATAATCATTAATATTTGGTAGAGACTATATATTATGGATAAATTAGGGCTCTTCACTATGAGAGAAAGTTATTATAGTGGGAATCTAAGCTGTAAATCAGTTTCAGATCAGATATAAGTTCCTCAAAACAATCTGTTACACATGAATGTCTTATACTTCATTCTGTAAAATTAAACCTTAATTTTTAAAACTGTCTTGGTGTGCCTTATTCTCATCATATGTTTGTCATTGGGGCTTTGAACCCCTATTAGAACCATATAGGTTATAAGGTTGGATTATAATAATTCAAATCTCTGGGTTTGTATTTTGATAAGTGGGTTTTTATCTTACTATGCTAGCTGAATATTTCCACTCATCTATTCCAAATTTAATTATATTCCAGTACGCTTTCATCTTAGTTAAAACTAACCTATGTATTGACTTTCCCAACTTTGAATTTTTATGTAAAACTAGTGAGGGTTTGCCCAAATTTTAGCATATTCAATCAATTCCATATTAACAAAAAATCTTAGTAGTGATGGCCATAATAACAATTTAAGGATTTAACTTGATTCCTTTTAGATCAATAGATTGTCCATGGGAACCACAACTTCCGCACTATATCTTCAAGATGATCAGGGGAGTATAAATAAAGCCTTTAGAATTATATCTGAGGTTATCAGCTATTCCTTACTAAGAATATATAATACCAGTTATTAAAAAAGCTTAGTTTAAGATGACAATAGCACCTGCAATATCTAAAAATGTATACACCTATTTCTGAGAGGTGATAAGATGAAAGAGATGGTGCCAGAGACCTTAACAAATCTTCAAGTTTATATATTTCGCTTAAAATTTTCAAAATTGGCTTACATTACTTGTTAATAATTTAGATGATCACTAGACTTTTTAGTGGTGCATCTGATCCCTGGAGGTAAACAAAAAGTAGTCCCATATATAACCCTATGTCTGAACTTGTTGTCAGCTTTACAAATCTCTAGACTATCGCTGAGGTTCAAATGTGGGCTTAAAGCTGAAAATTTTGTAAAGAGATCAAAAAGCGCAATGATGGACTGAATCCTGATTACTTTATTATATTAAAATGTGTCATTTTATAGGGTGCGTAGGGCCACGGTGCCTCAAGGGTCTTCATGGCCCCATCCACTCAGGATCTTTCATGGCCTTCCAGATTGACTGCCTGGGCGGCACCCTCATTGTACTTTGTCATTCCTGTGACTGGAGAAGTGGAGGCCGCGCCTCTTGCAATTCAAGAAGTGGGGAGGAGATTCCTGAAATCAATTCCATCACTTCTCAAATGCTTGAAGATTCTGGATTGAATTTAATTTAGTGCCATTGAAACAAGGCTACATTCAAATGGGCTCAAGAGTCAATTCACCGTGGCTCAATTTGAAAGTAAAGATTTCAATTGATTTTTTGTCTTGAATCACAACAATGTCCCCCTCAGGATCCTGTTAAAGGGGGTAGTGGGCCAAAGGAACCGGCCATACGCCATACACCCTATTGACCACAATCCCCTGGTTAAGGTTGGCAATGGAGTCCTTCAACTTCACCTTATGAATAACCTTATAAGGTCTGGACCAAAGAACGTTGAGATTATTCTGTTGACCTCCAGGTCAATGGTGATAGAAGAGAACAAGGTCACCTGGTGAGCTAGTTAGGGTAAGCTGGGGCCTCCGTGTGGTGCAACCAGTGAAAGCCTGTGGAAACATGGGTGAGTAGCTAACACCAGAACTCAGAAAGGCACGTTGGTCAGGTCCTGTAGTGGCCTGAAAGAAGTGCAGGATGGTAGTGATGACTGTGCCAACCTGTTATTGCGGGTGTCTACCACTCACTGGGGTAGAATATGGGCAGGAAGGGGGGTATGAGCCAGGTAGGGTGCCTGTCAAATGGCCTTCCCACGAGCTGGGTTGTGCGGGTGTGGACCCCAGGACAAGGGAGGGGCAAACTTAGTTGGCTACACTTTGGTGCACCTGCCTACAATAAACGCCGCGGTTTGCTGAGTTGGCCTGAAGTGTGGCTAGCTTCCAGTTCAGTTATAATGAGCCAGCTGGTAGCGAAATGGATTATGCAAGAAAATTAAGACTGATCCAAAAGGACTCCAAGGCTTCCTGGACAAAAAGGGGCCGGAGAGCATTATTTCCGATAAAAAGAATGCAGGTGACAGAGGGGAAGGCTTTGGCTTCTCCCCCCTCAGGGGCCTTAAACCTGGGGGTCATTGGGTCTTGTCCCCCACAAGGGGTACAAGAGGCATATAGCTTGTCCTGGCTGGTGCAGTTGAGGTGCCCAGTACTTAAACAGGGCGGGCATATGTCAGTTTAGGGGTTACGTGAGCTACTACAACCGCGGTTGGGCCACATTTAAGTGATGCTTAGATTCGCGCAGCCCTAGTGTGGTGGGAGGCAGTACCCCATGCCTTCATCCCGCAATAGTTGCCCACACTAGGAGCCCCTTGGGGCTTTTAAAACTCAAACAAGGTCACCTAATTGGAAAGTTGGTAAGGAGGGTCAGCCAAGCTTAAATCAGGATATCTCTTTTCCTGCAGTGGTGACAATGTCAAGTGTTGCTAAGGCTTGAAGCTAAACAATTTCATTGGCTAAGGCCCTCATATTTAATTCAGAGTTCTCAGATTTGGAGTTCGTAAGCAATAGCTGAATGCTACTTGGTAGCTGGGGTACACACCCATACAGGGCTTCAAATGGGGACATCTTGATGACTCAGTGATAGCTTATCCTATAGGCAAGTAAAGTGCTGGGTAGGTAGTGGTTACAGTGAGCAGGATCTGAGGTGGCCATCTTACATAAAATGGAGATAAGAGTTCCGTTAGCATGTTCTACCACCTCCATTAGTTGATGGGTGGCAAGGGGCGGCAAAACTCTAATTAGTGTCAAATAGCGAGTTAAGCTCTTGTACTACCTGTGAGGTGAAGTTCAATCTGTTGTCCAAAAGTAAGGTTTGGTGGCACCCATTCTGGGTGAAAACCGATCAAACAAGAAAGAGAGCTGTGGCTTTGGTGATGGCAGCTGGGACCAAAGTTGCTTCAAACCACTTGGTTAGATGGTCCATGACTAGGAGAATATACTTATGGCCATGCAACCCAGTGGGAAGAGGGCCCACCACATTAATTCTAATGACGATTAATGATCCCATTGGGGTGACGACCAAGCGTTGAAATCAAGTATTGGCTTGTTCTTGGGATTGGCAAATCATACATGCTCCCAAGACCTCTTGGATGGTCTCCACCATTTGGTCCCAATAACATCATGACTTCAGCCATTTGTAAGTCTTCTTAACTGCCTCGTGTCACACAGTACCAAGGCCCTCTAGAATAACGTTAATTTCGGGAAGAGGGGCGGACTTATGGGAGCCATCTCTTATTGATCCTCTTTTAGAGAAGCCCATTTTTACATTGAGTGTCTCAGTCATACTTCAAAGCTCAGCTTAGACCTTAGGAGTTTCCAATTCCAATCTCTCAGGTCAACCAATCATATTGTACAGTCAGTCCTCCTCAAGGGTCAAAGCTGCTAGCACTGGCATCCTGGAGAGGCCATCATCATTTTGGTGAATTGCGCCAATGCAATGGACAATGGTGAAATCATAGCTCTGAAGTTGTAAGGCCCATCTGGCTAAGCGGCCATACGGGTCCTTCATTTGATGGAGCCACCAGAGCGAGAAATGGATGGTTACAATAGTAAAGTGGGTATCATAGAGATAAGACCAAAAATATATTTGATGACTAGCAAGACAGCCAGGCACTCCCTCTCTTGGTAATGCTGTAGTTCCATTAAGCTTTACTCAGTGTCTTACAAAAATAGGACACTGGATGGTCGCCCTGGTTTTGTCATGCTGGGTTAGAATAGCCATAACAGCAACATTGCTTGCATTCATAAGTAACAAGAAGGGTTGGTTAAAACGCAGGAGAGGTAAAATGGGTTTATTAAATAGAGCATTTCTCAATGCATTAAAAGCATGTTCTTGTTCAAATCACCGCTAAGAACGGCACATTCTTCCACAGGAGGAAGAACAGTGGCTCAGCTAGGTCAGCAAACTGAGGGATAAACTGATGATAATAGCCAATATGCCTAGGAACACCTAAATTACCCTTAAGCTTTGGGGAGAGACATCTTTTCTATGGCATCAACTTTGTCTGGTTGGGCTGGATGCCATCCTTTGAAACTTTATGTCCCAAATAACTCCATTTCCAACTGAAAGAAGGAATACTTTGAAGGTTTTAGCTTTATAAAACCTTCCAGAGCAGATTAAAAACTTCCTTAAGATGCATAATATGTTTATTAAAAGTTTGTGAGAAGAAAGTGATGTCACTAGGTAGATGAGGACACACGGCAGCTATAAGTCTCTGAGGTTCCTATCCATGGCAGTTGGAAAGTGGCCGGCGCATTACAGAGGCCCTGGGGCAAACTTGTGGGCTTAATTAGTCCCTCGTTAGCTACGAGAGCACACTTGGCTCAATCTTCAGGGGCGAGCTCAAATTGCCAATATCCGCTGGCAAGGTCCATGGCAGAAAAGTATTGCAATCTGTCGAGCAGACTGAGAAAATCGTCAATTTGGGGCAGAGGACAACTGTCATCCTTGGTGATGGAGTTAAGTCGCCGGTAGTCCATCACCACCCAGTGTCTATCATCCTTATTCTGAACCAGCAGAAGAGGAGAGGCCCAAGGGCTGCGCAATGGTACTAGTAGTCCGGAAATAAGTAGTTATCTGAGCTCCACCGCCAACTGGGCCTCTTCAACATTGCTCTTTTGGTAAGGTCAGGACTGGAAGGGGGAGCAACCCCAGTCTCCACATGATGCAGGACTTCATTCCTTCTTCCAAAGTCATAGGTTGAGGCCAAAAATTGGTCCAAATACTCCTCCAACAACTCTTGAACCTTGCATTGTTGGTTATCCAAGAGGTCCTTTCTGATACTGGTGTCAGCCAGGCCCACTGATGAAGTTTCCAAATTAAAGTCTCTTAGGCTCCCAAAACTTTGGACATTATCAACAAAATTTACTGGTAGGAGGTGTACATTGGTGGCAGGACTAATTGGGCTTACTGTTTTGGGTTTGTTAGTAAGGTTAGTCAGCAACACTGATATAGATCTGTCATAAGCTGGATCTAGAATCCTGGGAAGGTTAGCACCTCCTTGGTGGATGGGTTGTCTAGGCCTCATATTTCCAGTAGGTATCCAGAGGAGATGTTAACATGGACCTGGGTGTCAGCAATGACTTGGGACTTTGGAGGTGTTGGGATTTTTGCCCATAATCCCAGCCTGTTAGATTACCTGGTGTCACTAGAGGAAAATTCCCTAAAGCGAAGTGAATCGGAAATTGGTTGGCCCAAATTTTGGAGGAGCTATGTTTGGAGGATTTTAGGATATTTTCCTGGTCATATCCATCGGGGATCAATCCAGATGAATACCTGGTATCTCATCAGGCGGAGTGTCAAGAGAGTGTCTGTAACTCTCTCATTCCCAGCAAGGTGATATGGGATGCAAACCCACATTGCTAGGGAACTAGCCATTAAGAGGATGAAAAATGAGGCACTTCGAACGGTGCTTGTGCAAAAGGTACCCCAGGCAAGGGTGTAAAGCGCAACATATAATACCAGGTAAGTAAGAAACATCCCAGCTTAAGTGGACCCCAGAGGGGAGTCCCTATCAAGTGTAACTTGGCGCTAGTAGACTTGGATGCCTCAATCTTAGGGGACCTAAAAGGCCCAAGAAAGCACCTGGGATTTTGGTAAATGATGATAAAAAGTAGTGGCCCACATAGTTGGAGACCTCCCCAAAGAGGTTCACCACCATGTTTACCCAAGGATCCATTGGAAAAAACGTAAAATAACGGGTAAATTTATTTAAGAAAGTTGACCAACAAGGAATGTTGGTTGCAAAAACCATATTTAAAGTGGGCCGGGAAATTCAGGTTCTGCGGAAGTGCACCCAAGACTTGACGCTCCAATAAACAGATGCTTCTGTCCATTTTTGTAAAATACACTGAAAGTGCTTTCACTCAAGTAATTGATTGAAGCCGTATTTTACCCAAACTTAAAATTTCATAACTTGAACAGGATTTGAACCCTTGCTCTCCAATTAACTGAATTGAACCATCTTTGTTTGTAACGTAAATCGTTTGTTTCAGTGCCTGGGCTGAGATAAGAGGCTGGGAGTTTTGCACCCTATTAGTATCAACCTGGACATGCTTGGTTTGCACCCAGCGTTGATCTAAGGTGCGTTTCAGGTCAGGAAGAGCCTGAAGTTTCACCTTCTGGGCCTCCTGTCGCCCAGCCTTATCTTTAGCATCAGTTACCACTATTAAGTCATCTAACCATGACATTACCCTCTCCTCCTTCTTGGGCTCCACCTCCCCTCCAGGGGCGTTTGCTAAGGAGAAGTTCTTATTTGATGGTGGCAACTTCATAGCAGCAACGGCTGGCTTAGGATGAGATCCTGCCACCTCAGGGAAACAATTATGAAATGATTCGATCAGGTCTTGGGCATGTACACAATCCCGTGCTGGCACCCAACTGTTCTCTGCTGCGTCAAACCCTTTCCAGGATACCAGGTTCTCAAGGGGTTGCTTAACCCGCCAGGAGGCTACTATTTCCTCTACTTCCCATTCTGGTGCCCCATCCACAAGATAAGCCTCAGGAGTCACAGGAGGAGGGCCCTCAAAGAATGTCTTTTTGCTTTCATGAAATACGGAGAAGATCTAAAACGTGAAGGGAAGATCCAACTGGTATGAGGCATATCCCATCTTTCTAACTACACGGTAAGGACCAATCCTCTTTGGACCTAGCTTTTTGCATGGCTGCTTGATAGAGATGTTGCGAGCATCAAGCATCACGAGATCCCCTTCCTTGTATGCTGGACCCACTCAGCGCTTTCCATCGGCATTGTCCTTATAAACCAGCATAGCCGCCTCCAAACTTGTAGAAACCCCCTGATGGATCTTCTTGAGAGTCTTAGCAAAGTCCAGCACCGCTTCCGCTTTGGAACCACAGCTGGGCTCCATGTTAAAAGCAGGGTTAAAGCCATAGTTAGCAAAAAAGGTGAACAACCAATTGATGAATGCAAAGTGTTGTTGTAACTAAACTGGGCCATGGGAAGGTGAGGAGCCCAATCTGAATGGTCTGCGGTGGTGTAACAACGCAAAATTGTTCAAGCACTGGTTCACTCGCTCAGTCTGCCCATCTGATTGGGTGTGATAGGCAGTAGAACGGCAGGGGTGAATCTGAAGAGTTTTACACAACTCTTCCCAAAAGATGGAGGTAAACTGGGGTCCCTGGTCACTAGTGATTTCTTGAGGAACCCCATGAAGCGCAACTACATGGGCGACGAAGAGCCTGGCCATTTCAGCAGCAGTTATGGTTGTTCTGCAAGGAATAAATTGGGCGAACTTTGTAAAGCGGTCCACCACCACCATGATTACATCATACCCATCTGAAACGGGTTACTCCACAATGAAATCCACTTGTAGGGAAGTCCAGGGCCCTTCACCCTTTTAAACTGGTACCAGCAACCCTGCTAAAGGTTGCCAATTGGGTTTCATTTGATTACAGATCAGGCACTCTTTACAGTACCGCCCTACCTGAACAGGAAAGCCCTTCCAATTGTAAGTACGTCGTATCAACTCCAAGGTCTTTGCTTTCCCAGGATGACCAACATTGATTCCGTCATGATGGTCCTGGATGATTTCCAGGCGCAGTGGTCCAGCAGGAACCCATAGGCGCCCCTGAAATCACACCATCTCATCCTTCATGTGATAACCCCTGGATAAGTCCTCCTGATTCAGGGCGCTCTTAGCGAGAACAACAGTATATTCAGCTGATAACGGCTGAGAAAGAACTACCTTTCTAAACATACTATATTCTGCTGCATTTTCCAGAGGCATGAGCGCTGGCGTATGTACCCTGGACTTAGGAAGTTGAGACAGAATCATACTCAGTGAAATCATCAACCAGGTGTTGTGAGTCTCTACCTCCTTTGGATTGGGAACCAAAGCAGGGTTGCGGCTCAAAGCATCCGCCAAACCATTCTCCTTGCCCTTGGTGAACTCATAGGAAAATGTAAATAGGGCAAGGGTCTCATGCCAACGGGTCTGACGTGGCGTTAGAACATGTGGAGCACAGTAGTACAACAGGGCTCAGTGGTCTGTGCATACCCAGAATGGTTAGGAGGAGCCATGTAAGTGGTGACGCCAATAAATCAGCGCCTCAACCACTGCTAATAACTCCTTGTCATATACGGCGTAATTTAACTCATGCAGAGACATTTTTCTAGAAAAATATCCCACTGGATGCTCAGACCCATCTTCACCCACCTGTAACAGGGCTGCCACAATGGCAAAGTTGGAAGCATCTGAGGACACAATGAACTCCTTTGCAGGGTCAACATGGCGAAGGATGGATGTGGATAACAAGGTGCACTTCACCGCTTAGAAATCATCCTCCAAAACGGGGACCACTGAAGCACCTTGGCACCGCTGGCTTTATATAAGGGTGCTGCCACCTCGGAGAGATTGGGTGTGAACTTCTTGAGAAACGTAAACGTCCCCAAAAAGCTCCTCAACTCCTTGAAAGAGATGGGGGTAGGCCACTCATGAATAGCCTTCTCCTTGCTGGGAGTTATCATATGGACCTGGTCAAAAATGACGTTGCCCAGAAAAGTAACCTGGAACTTGAAGAATTCGCATTTACTAATCTTGAGGGTAAGGCAAGTGGCCCTCAATCTCCCCACTACTTGTCAAAGGTGTACTGCATATGACTCCTGATCAGGGGAAAACACCAGGATATCATCCATGTAGGCAACCGCACATACCCTAACAAGTCTCCCAACGCAGCATCAATGCGGCGTTGAAAGATGGCAGGGGCATTCTTAAGCCCAAAGGGCATAACCCAGAACTGGAAAATCCCTTTTCTGGTGCAGATGCGGTTAACCACTCCTGGCCCTTCTTTATCCATATTTGATTGAATGCATTGAGGCAGTCCAACTTAGAGAAAACTTTTGCCTTTTCCACATAACGCGCAATCTGGGATTCTAAAGGGCTGGGATGGAGGTTGGGTACAGTCACATTGTTTAAATTTCCATAATTGACACATGGATGTAAAGTTCCATCAGCCTTCTCCACAAAGAGAAGTGGGGAGCAAACAGGGGAGGTACGCTGAAAGATGGCATCTTTGGCCAACTGCTCCTTCACCCATACATCTAAAACCTCTTCCTTCCAGACAGTCAATGGGTATATGGGGGAAGAAATATGCACCAGATCCACAGTAAGTTTAAATTCACAATCAAACTTGGAATGTTCTGGTAGTGTACTAGCTGAAGCTGCATCAAAAGAAGAAGCCAACTCCTCCAAACAGGAAGGTAAGGAAAGTCCCACAGTGGGCTTCAGCAAAGGGGCGAGATACGGACTGGGAACATTGGGCCAATAAGGTAATTTGCCTTGGGCGTTATCCTCAGACAAAGGAACAATCAACTGGTGACCGTTTGTCAAAGACAAGGATAAAGTGTTTTCTTTCAAATTAGTTTTGACGTCAAACTTCTGCCACCACTCAACACCCAAAATGATGGGAAACAAGAGGTTTCTGATAGCTTGAAACTGGTCAGACAATAGATAAGAACCTACCTGGAAATCGACTGACTCCATGATATTCAGTGTAGGGATACCTTGAGAAGCCCACGTCTAACCATACCACCTGGTGAGTAACTCAAATCAAGGTAGTCAGCAAGGTTTTGGTCAATAAAATTATTTGAGGCACCAGTATCCACCAAAATAGTTGTGCTGAATTTTCCATAAGAGAAAGTAAGAGTAGCAGTCAATAACAAGTATCCAGAATGGGATTTATCCAAGGCAGAAAACGCCACCAATTCACCAGAAAATTCTTCCTCCGGTTTAATCAAGCCATCAGGGTATGTTTTGGAATCATAGAAGGGGAGGGATAGTGGGCCACTCTTACTACTGAGGCCTCATATCCCGCCACACCTTCTGCAGGTGCATATACATCTTTATATTTATAACAAAGTTCTTTTTCAACTTCCTGAGAACCCCTAATCATGGTAGGGGTCAAACGAGGGTTCTCAGGAGTAATCTGATATACTGAAATGGGGTCCTCATCCAGACCATATGAGCATATAAACGGCTCATTCTGGGATAGATTGCTTACATTATAAAACGTTTTTTGGCTCTAATGAACCCACATTTATTCTGAGGGTTTGGTGTGCATCGCTATCCAGGGCCAACACCCCCAAGCCCAGAATAGATGCCTCAACATGCACCTCATAAATGTGTTGGGTAGAAAAAACTATAGTTGAATCCTTTTTTGTTTAAATTTGGGTTCAGACCCTCTGATGTTCCCAATTTCTGCCGAGATGGGAAGGAAATCAGTTGGAAGCATCTCACGATTCAAGGAAATATCAATAGTCAAGAATGCAATATTTATAGGGATGACCATGGGTGACATCATTGTGGCAGAATCGTCTGAAACCTTCACTTCATTCTTGGGGATAGACCCCTGTACAGTTCTAAATTTAGAAGAAGTTAAAGGATTAGAAGGATAAGATTCCCTCATTTTAAGAGGCGCGCGCGACTTTTTGGTTTCTGTATTTATATAATTTGATCTGATGATGGCCAAATTACCTGGCCCCTTCCAGGTTGGGGTGGAAACTACCCCAAAGGGTTTTGACAAGATGATCATGAATTGTCTGAGACCACCAGGTATTAGCAGGAAGGGTGGACACTTCCCAATTGGTAGTTGCAAGAATAACGCCAAGGCGCATTAATACAAAACCAAACGAGAAAACTGTGGTGAGCACCATTGTGGCAGTGACAAATGGCCAGCGCACCCAATTTACTAATATTGAAAGTCCACACAGATAATTTGTATGCTCATATAATAATGGGGTTGGTTGACTAATGTCAAGAGAGTGTCTGTAACTCTCTCGTTCCCAGCAAGGTGATGTGGGATGCAAACCCACATTGCTAGGGAACTAGCCGTTAAGAGGATGAGAAATGAGGCACCTCAAATGATGCCTGTGCAAAAGGTACCCCAGGTGAGGGTGTAAAGCACAAAATATAATACCAGGTAAGTAAGAAACATCCCAGCTTAAGTGGACCCCAGAGGGGAGTCCCTATCAAGTGTAACTTGGCGCTAATAGACTTGGGTGCCTCAATCTGGAGGGGACACAAACGGCCCAAGAAAGCACCTGGGATTTTGGTAAATGATGATAAAAAGTAGTGGCCCACATAGTTGGAGACCTCCCCAAAGAGGTTCACCACCATGTTTACCCAAGGATCCATTGGAAAAAACGTAAAATAACGGATAAATTTATTTAAGAAAGTCGACCAACAAGGAATGTTGGTTGCAAAAAACATATTTAAAGTGGGCTGGGGAAATTCAGGTTCTGCGGAAGTGCACCCAAGCCTTGACGCTCCATTAAACATATGCTTCTGTCCATTTTTGTAAAATACACCAAAAGTGCTTTCACTCAAGTAATTGATTGAAGCCGTATTTTACCCAAACTTAAAATTTCATAACTTGAACAGGATTTGAACCCTTGCTCTCCAATTAACTGAATTGAACCATCTTTGTTTGTAACGTAAATCGTTTGTTTCAGTGCCTGGGCTGGGATAAGAGGCTGGGCGTTTTGCACCCTATTAGTATCAGCCTGGGCATGCTTGGTTTGCACCCAGCGTTGATCTAAGGTGTGTTTCAGGTCAGGAAGAGCCTGAAGTTTCACCTTCTGGGCCTCCTGTCACCCAGCCTTATCTTTAGCATCAGTTCCCACTATCAAGTCATCCAACCATGACACGGAGTGGCTGAAAAATAGGGGTATCTGATAGTGATTAACTATCAGGTGTACCAATTGGGATTGGTCAGATTTCACCACCGACTGATTGGGAATGAGTAATGAGTTGTGAGGTGAGTGATGCCACCTGCAACTAGCAAATTGATCGGTTGGTGAAGTGACCTGCCATAATGGGTAAAAAGCCCCATTACCTAAGCAGGTCACTAACCAATTATAGTTGGTTCACTTGGATTGAGAGGAAAACGTTAGGGACACATTTCTGACTTTTTCCATTTGAGGTCTTGAGGATGTCCAATGACAGAATCCTAGCCAGGATGGGGAAGACCATCGCTGCCAAGATTAGGAAAGGTGATTCAATGGCAACAGCTGCCGTTTTATTGAAGAGGTGTCAACTGAGGGTTAGATGGCTGAATCCCCTATAAATTCCCTAGGATTCACTATAATAAAAAGAAAGAAGCAAGTATTACTACAAAAACAACTAGTACTATGAAAAACACACAAGTTTTATTGTAAATTCAGTTATAGTTAGACTATCAGCATCCAGTGTGAAGTTCCATCTCAAGGATATTATTGCAGAAGGCAATAATTGGTAGACTCTCAGAGAGAAGAGTAGAGATCTGAGCGGGGATCTAGAGATGAAGGGAACCACAACTAAGGGATCGCTGCTGACTGTGTGTTGGGCTGAAAGAAACTGTCATCAGGAGATCTTGACAAAGATTGGGTGGACAATATTGCAGGGAACAAATCCCTACAAGTACAACTATCAATTATTTTATTGGAAATACTGGCTGAAGCGTTGGTCCTGATTATAGTTCTAACTCAACTATGGATAATAGTATCCATACTATTATCAGATAATATTCTTTACAACGTGAGGTGCACAAGGAAATCGAACCTGTGCAGTAAAAAGATCACTAGGGTTGTTTGCCAATAAGAACAAACTAGTAAATTTTTACAGGAGGTATTGTAGTCACCCTAGGTAAGTAGATTGCATGCCTTCTTGCCCATCAAAACCATGGAGGGTAATTGGACTTGAGATCCCCTCATTTGATATTTAAGCTGATCAAATTGGTCTTCACTCTCCAGTAAACAGGCTCAGTATCTAACCTCCATCTTAGAGTCACAAGAGGTTTTAAAGATCAGGTGGACCTGATGTTCTAGTAGGGATAAAAAGCCATCATTGTAATGGACTACTGCTGAGTAGTCTAAAAGGAAATGAGTACTGACGAGCAGGTCATAGCTAGGGTTATCTAGAACAACAGCAGGGGTGTTTACAGCGAGCTTTCTGAACCATACAGGTAGAGAGGAATAGGCCCTATAGATCAGATGCAACGTGGGCCAGCCATGCCATACTCCAAATAGTGGGACAAATCTGGAGTGATCTTGATTTGCTTCATTAACTTGGGTGATATGATGTTAAGGAGAGCCACTGTTGACTATGGTGAGAACTGGGATCTTATTAATTCAAACCACAATATGGGTAACCAGACTTCCAAACTGGGGTGGTTTTGTGAGAAAAATGGGAGAGTCATTGGAAGAAGAGTAAGAAGCATCAATTTATTTAAAATTGATGGATACCAAAGTTTCTTCTCCAGGTATGATAGCTCCAGGTTCATTCAAGGTTATGGAAGATTCTTGAGGCGTTGTAGGATTTCAGCGTAAGCGCCTCATCCTTCATGCTGACAGCCCTTTTCCTGCCTCCTCGGCAAGTCACTTCCAGCAGGTCTTGGTGCTATGTCTGAAACCATTACAGTAGTACATAAGGGCCAAGGATTATTCTATTGTTTATCACATGGACCCACAGATGGTTAAAGGGACCCAAATAGATAGCCTTAGAGTGTAGGGTCAATGCAGGGTTCTCGTTAAGTGCTTCCTTGATTTCCTTGATGCAGGTAAACCTGTTCTTCCGTCCAATCATATGCATTTGAACCTCATGGTAGGATCCCAACATGGAGATAATGTGGTGATAGCTTCATCCAATGTGATACAATTGGTAGTGACTAAGGTTGTGTTTTGGCATAAAAAAGGCTAGCAAACTTTATGGGGCTTTCTCCTTTATTCAGGTGGATACCCATGAACGCTTGTTTTTGGTTGGCCAGGGTTTGATTGCTACCAAATTCTTGGATTAAGGCTGTAAAGACCTGTTCCCAGGTGTTGCACTCCTAAAAATGGGGGGTCATGATCACTTGGGCAGTGCAGTTGAGGCAGGAGTAGATAGGCTTCACCTTCTGGCTGTTGGTGGCCTCCTCCATGGAACTCTCATATGCGTATAGGAAGCAGGCAATGCTTTCCTGGCCATGAGTGATCTTTTTTTTAAAACTAGGTTTAAAGTTAGTTACAAGAGGTTTGGAAAGGGTGTTAACACCAGGGATAGGTGCTGGCTCAGAGATCTTGGTCTCCACGTAGTTGCAGGGAGACTGCAGGTCTATCTGCACCATAGGCCTCAAGGTCCCCTTGGATATCATCACAGGTTTGGTTGAGGGAGGAAATGGAGGCCTTATTTGTAACCTGCTCTTTTAAGGATTTATGCTGGCGCCCTAAAGGTGAAGCTGGCTCTCAAGGGTGGACAAACAGGTTTAACCCCTCAACAAGTTTGTTTGAGCTAATAGATGTGACTATCAGTAGGCTTGGTGAAGGCACTGAAGTTGTCCATTTAGTCTGACAATGCCTCAATGGAGACCCTAGGGTTGAGGGGGATCTATCTACTCAGAGTTTTCACCCCTGAGCTATATTCCAAATTTAATTGTATAAGGCAGCCAAAGCTGCTATTACATCCTTTTGTCATGAGCTTTCAGGGCCTTTGGGAGTGGATGCTGTGGGATCTGAGGGCCCTGAAGGTCCACATGGACCTTCAGGTCCTTTGAGTCCCTCACACCCTTTGAGGCCTTTGGGCTCCCTAGGACCTTCAGGACCTTCACTCCTGGAGGTTTAATTACAAGGCCATCTCTCAATAGTGTTGTTGCAGGGTCTGTACCAGATCCTTGACTTGGAGGAGGTGCTGATTCCAGTTTGCTTCAAAGAGTTAGATGTTCTGATACAGTTAGTCCTCAAGATACCAGAGATCCTGCTATCCAACCCTGCAATTTGGCCTCAGGCCTCATTGACCAATTGTCAATTATTGATAATGGCCTTGTAGTTGTCATGGACAAGGGAGGAGGCCGCATTTATAATCAACAATAGGGGAGTGTAAGGCCAGGGTGAGCCCCAGTTGACAGGAGACTTCATGATGGTGCAACCCAACTAGCTATAGTAGCTGATGAATAGCTGGGTGGGCAAAGTTGCAAAGGTAGCATTTGGGCCCCAGGGTAAGTTCTCCTGCTGGCAGCTGAGCTGAGGCATAGAGGTCCTGCATGGTAGAGGGCATGGAAGAGGTGCGGGAGTGGCTGGAGTAAGCCCACGGAGTAAATACCATTTATTAGTTGTTGGACAATATTGTTAAGGTTCTCATAATGAAGTTGGTACTGACTTGTCAACAGAGGGTAGGGAGAACTGAAATATGGCCCAGAATTCTAAACTCTAAGGCTGCATGGGCAGCACTTCATACTGCAAGATACTAATACATTGAGCAACACTTCCCAACTGATCAGTAGATTGATCTTCAGGACTGCTAGTATTCTCTATTACATGTGATGGATATTTTCACTTGGGACAGCTTGGAGCACCCTGTAGTGAGCACCATGTTTTGTCAGCATTACAGTTCTCTAGGTTGTCATTGAGGTTTAAAGGTGGGCTCAAAGCTGAAATTTTGCAAAGAGGTCAAAAAATGTAAGGATGGACTGAATACCCACTACTTTATTGGATTAAAATGTGTTAATATAATTATAGGGTGTGTAGGGATATGGTTCCTCAAGGATCTTTGTGGTCCCATCTAATCAGGATCTTTCATGGCCTTCTGGATTGACTGCCTGGGTAGCACCTTTATTGTACTTTGTCATCCTCAAGGCTGGAGCAGTGGAGGCTGCATCTCTTGCAATCCAGTTAGTGGGGACAAGGTTCCTAAATTCGCCTCCATTTTTTCTTATATGCATGCAGCTTCCTGATTGAATTTGGGTTTAGTGCTGTTGAGATAAGGCTCTGTTTTTGGGCTCAAGAGTCAATTCATCATGGCTCAATTCAGAAGTAAGGATTTTGATTTGTTTTTGTCTCAAATCCTAACACATGTCATACTGGTTACTGATCTTTTTTATACCAAGATAAAATAATTGGAAAAAGATTTGATATACTAAGAGTTAAGTTTAATCTAGATTACCAACCGGGTACCCAATATAAGTTTGGTTGTACTAATAAGTATCTTAATGGATAGCTGGGTTACCTACTTCTAATATATCTAGTTGATAAAGGCCGCATATTTTAATCTTTGATAGGCTACAAACTAAGTAAAGCAACCTTTCCCAACAGTGCTGCTCTACCTTTTCTAGCCTTAGAATCAATATCATGCCTACATATATCTATACTTATGGAAATTGGATGCCTTTGCTTTACTGAACACGCTGATATGAGATAAAGATCTTTTTGGTCAACAAGCAAATAAATGTTTTTTAAATTATTAAATTTGGGATAGTACACGACTTGGGGTATAATTTTCAGCCGACACTTAATATTCTGGTCAGCGATATAGTTTGAGCGGGCAAACATGTCCATGGGTACTGATAGCTACTAGTTTGGTATACTAGATGTGGCATCTATATAAAATTTTTATAATGAAAAGCTAAATCAGGTCTGTACTCGCCGACATATCATTCTTGGAGCGTAATCTCGGTTTCTGCCCTACTGAACGTTACTTTATCCGACATGGTAACCAAGTACACTGCTACCATAGGTAAGTCAAGGGGCTTTTATAGGTTGATTCAGGTATACAATTTATCTGATAGACCTAATTGATCCTCAGGTCAAGTTAACCTGATACTTAAAAAATTAAATTCTATAAGGTTGGGTTGGAACTGTAAAGCCAAACTTCTAACTCCTATAAATTTCAATAAAGCTGGGGGTATAAAATTAAACCCGCCGGCTTGCCTCGTGATCGGTTGTACCTTTATTGTGGAGTAAGCCCTAAAATCGATATCATCCCGATAAGATGGCTTGTAACCCACTACAAGTTTTGGTACTAATTCATTTGCACAGGGGTTGCATTTGAGAATTACGCGGAAGGTGTCCATCAAACGGGGGCTGTTACAATTTCATCACATATCTTTCCCACCTATCTGCTAAAACCAAGATACCAGCATTTTTAACTAACTTTCAAATGGATTAAAGGTTAGTTATTAGGCTGCTAAAGTTAAGGTGAATGCCTTGTAGTACAAAAGTAGATATCAATCATTTCTACGCACTACCATAATTGTAGGTATCAATCATTTCTACGCACTACCATGAAGCATCACAAATCGTTTAGCTCGTCAAACTTAGTTTCCGTTTAACAGATGGGTTCAGTAACTTTGATCATGGCTCGTTTTAGGGCTTCAAGGCAAAGGTGATCTTTAAATTTAAACCTAAGATGTTAAATAGTTTTAAAATGCCTACTTTAAATCGTATTTTTAAACCAAAGCTAAAAAGGTACTATTCTCAGATAGGGTTAGAAGCTTGATAAATCTGAAATATACCCATCTTTGTTAAGCTAAACGGGTTGAAAAGGCAAACCCATCAAACGTGAAACCTTGATGGTATCGAGCTCTGGTAAAGCCTTAGAGACGTAGCGTTGCAGGATCGTTATTACCCACCCTTTATTTATAATGCATACCGTGGCTGTAACTAGGCTTCGCGATCCCTTCAAGCCGGCGCATAGCGTAAGCACCGGACGCCCAAGGACCTTAACTCTTATAAACGCTAGAGCCCCTAGCCAACCTTAAGGTAAGAAGCTCAAGATGGGAGGGTGCTTGGATGAGCCGGAAGGTTTAAAACTCGGCGGGCTCAGCCGAAGGGGAGGCGGTCACGAACGTCTTGAAGAAGGCCCGCAGGCCCTTGAACCCCAGCTCGTCGAGGTGGTCGAGGAAAAGCCCCCTGAACGCCGCGTACGCCCCTAGCATGGTTAGCGAAGCGGGGCACCCCACCTTGGACGCCTTCCGGCCACCGACGTGGTCGCTGAAGCAGAACGGGGTCAAAGGCACCATAGAGAGCTTCTCCCCGAGCGCCCCGTCCTTACGCGTCAGGAAGGGGTGGGCCAGGATGGCGAAGCCGGGGTGGACGGTCAACGATAGCATAAGCTTGAGGCTGATACCTGTGCGGCCGGACCTGGCCCTCGAGGGCCGCATCAAAGGTGCTAAGGCGTGAACAATTGGTTGCACCCTAGCTTACCATGGGAGCCCAAACGGGAGCCGTAGGGTCGAAGCATCCTTCTGCGGGATAAACGCGTTGAGCCGCCACAACGCATCGCACACGTCCAGCACCATATCGGCAAACCGGGTTTGCTGGCTGGGCGGGACGCCCACCGCGCCGCACGAACTTTCCAAGCACGGTTGGAAGGACCGCGCAAACTGCGCCAGGGCTCCGCAGACCCGGCTGAGGGTCATCCCTCCGAAGACGTTCATAAAAAGGCGGTTGAGGAGTTCAATTGGGAATACCGTCACCAACCCGCTGTAGGCGGGATAAAGATCGGCAAGCTAAAACGTATCAGTTGTTTGGCAACTACATCTGTCTACCAATTCACCCAGCTGAGCGCCTGATGGACGAGCAAAGGGTGGTCGGACAATAGTTGCAACGAAACCAGGGCAAACCTATTGACGTGCTCGATGAACCTTCCAATAGAAGGCTCGGTAGGCGGTGCGGGATGCATCCACTGCCGTAAGAGGCGGACAAAGACGCCGAGCACCCGAGCCGAGAACTGCGGGGAGGAGCCTAAGGGGGCGAGGCGTGAGAGCGGCCGGAGCAGATCGATCCAACTCTCGAAACGCCACCGGGGGATAGTAGGCGATTAGCTCAAATAGTAACGACTGGTGAGTGACGCCATCCCAAGTCACCAGGTAGCTACTGAGGACATTTTTTACGCCCAGCGGGAGCCGCCGCGTTCGCCGGGTACAGGAAAGCACGCTGTTCAATAGCCGGTTCAAGGCACGGCTATTGCTCAAACTCTGATCCGTCCAGAGGGTGGCATCTCGGAGGGCATGCGTCAACCACGCTTCAGCCCCATCCTCGATATTGCTAGACATCATGTAGAGCTGGAGGTGCCGATCGCCCAGGTAGGCGGCACTGCGGTCGGGCGGCGCCAAAACGTCAACGGAGCTGAGTAGCTCATCCCAGGTGGGCAAAAGGTAAAGGGCAACCTTCCCATGTTCCGGAGCGGTGGCGATTCCGGTGGGAAGGCACAAATCGACTTCCTTCCGGCGCCGAAATCCGGACCCCGTATCCGAAGGTCCCAGCCTCAAACCTAGGCGCCTAGTGACATCGAGCTCCCGGGTCCTGCCGTTCCACCGCATCCATAGTTTAGTTGCGACCGACTGCCACGTTGGGCTGACCATCGAAAAACCCTGGCGGGGCGAAGCAACCCTCGCCCCAAGATGACCCGACCAGGGCAAACTTGCTTGTAGAAGGCCATCAGCCCGGCAAGGCTGACATCGCCCGGGAAGCGGGCCTGAAGGCTCAGCCTTAAAGGTCAGCCACCGCCCGAACCAAACCACCTACAACAACCTGATACGAAAGGGTTGGACGTGGTGGGGGCGGGTGATGAGGGTATAGGATATGGGCCACGTGGGGCCGGAGCTGGTCGTAGATCAGATAATGGAATAGGATGGTGTAGGCCCGCTGCAACCTCGCGGTGCTTTCAATTAAGTGGCCCATCTGGAGCAGAGCCGCCACCCATCTTAGAAGCAAGCGCAACGCATAACGGTTGGTATCCGAAGCTAAGCTCCCCAGGATGGTGAATAGCACGGTTTCGGGTACCGCTTGGCGCGGGATCAACAGCAGGACGACCTGGCGCACGACCTTGGCCTCTAAACATACCACGGTTAGCGGACTCGGCGCTCGACGCCAGCTTTAAAAATTTATCCAGTTCGGATGGATAATTTACAGTCAAATAATATTACCCAGCTTGGCAACCAATAACCAACCGACGTACGCCTCGATCGCTTCATTTGGTAAACCGTAGTTGGAAACCAACCTATCCAATCTGGCCACCCAACCCTCGGTTGACGTGTGAGGTTTACACCGCTTCTTGGGATGGGCCGCGTCAAACTTCAACCCCTGCAGGATCGGGATCCACCCATCCGGGTTGGGTTTATTTGGTGGGCTCGGATGGGCGTTTAAAGCCGAGTTGGGCGTAGAACCCTTCCGTCGCTTCGAGTACCCCCCATCATGAGAGATTAAACTCGGTAGAGGCCATTTAAACCATCGGATCTCCCATCCTTGTAATCCGCGTAAATTTAATTTCATGCGGTATGAATTTTTTGGCCCCACTTTTTCTATAGGTGTAACGGTAGGTTGATATTTTCTAACTTTGAGCCCTTTCGGTTCTTCGATTCGATAAATTTATAATCTATTCGGTATAGGTTCGATGGTTATTAAAATCTATTCGGTTCATCGATTCGCTGGCTATCAAAACTATTTCATCGATTCGTCATCGATTCGCTGGCTATCAAAACTATTCGTCATCGATTCGTCATCGATTCGCTGGCTATCAAAACTATTCGTCATCGATTCGTCATCGATTCGCTGGCTATCAAAACTATTCGTCATCGATTCGTCATCGATTCGCTGGCTATCAAAACTATTCGTCATCGATTCGTCATCGATTCGCTGGCTATCAAAACTATTCGTCATCGATTCGTCATCGATTCGCTGGCTATCAAAACTATTCGTCATCGATTCGTCATCGATTCGCTGGCTATCAAAACTATTCGTCATCGATTCGTCATCGATTCGCTGGCTATCTATTCGTCATCGATTCGTCATCGATTCGCTGGCTATCAAAACTATTCGTCATCGATTCGCTGGTTGTTAACCTCATTTCATCCATACATTGGTTGTTAAAATCTATCCTTCATCCATACATTGGTCGTTAAAATTTATTCGTCATCGATTCGAAAACATATTTTTGTGTGCTTAACGATAGCCAATCTAAATTACCCAATTTTACACAAATCTACCTAATGCAATAGGTTCACTCGTTCCAAGCCTACGCAACCTTCTTATATGAAATTACTAATGTCAGAATAATGATTTGCCAGTACTTCAAGGGCGCCAGTTTGGTGCAGTTTGCAAAAATGAGCCAGATCAGTTTCGACGCAACGCAGTTGGCTGGCATTTGCAGGGAATGGTTTAAAGATCCTCTAGGCAGGTAGATAGCAAAAGGATAGAAATTGATAAACTAGAAGAGATAAGCCATTATAAACTTAAGTTTATTTAAAAGGGGGAAGCAGGTTCTTAGACCTGCTTTCATTAAATATTTTGATGAGCAAGCAGTTTTAGACTCAGCAGAGGAGATACTATAAAGTTGGATAATTAAATAAAGGTTTCAAAGGGAGGGTACCCCAGTGGTAGAGTATGGACCCTCTACCACTGCCTCCCGAGTTCGATCCTGGTAATGGACTTTGGGTAGGGGACGATTTTGACTGTGTTGGTTTTGTGCACCGATGCCCCAAACCGAGATAGCAAATAGCAAAGGCAGTCCATGGAGTTCCTGGCCTATCATACGCCACGCATGGAGGTTTTCCAGGTTTTATCCTCCTTTCCCATTTTCTTCACTTCCCTAATCAGTGCGGTACCATCCCCAGGTCAGCCCACCTCAAATAAAATTTAAATTTAAATAAAGGTTTCAGACTCTCTTTCCGCTTGTGTAATTTTCCAAGCAACTTTCTGAAAAAGGTAAGAAACACTCCAATTGCCACACCTTTTCAACCTGATGTCCTCAGATTCCCCACCAGCTGCTCCAGTATAGGCAGCAGCAAAACTCCCCCCACCATTTTCTGTCTGGTGGGAAAATGTGCTCAGGCTGGCTCATCCAGTTCACCAAACCCCTGGGACTATTCATCCCTCCCAAAGAACTTGATGCCTACCTTTCTCATACCCAGGAAGTGCCTCATTGCTCTCTGATGCACCCTTAGAGCAATATGCATTTTAGCCTTAGGGTCAATTATGGGAAAGTTTTCCCTTACCACAACCAAGCCATTATTAAAATGGCTCAGGCAACAAAGGTACCTGTCAGTTTTATTGCTTTTTACCACTGTAAGGGGTCTTTTGATCTCAGCTTCACTTGTGAAGCTGATGCTGCCACTGTTGGACAAATAGTTGTTTGATTATAAATAAGAATAGTTTGTAGGAGAATAGCTCCAATTTTAATTTACTAAAGGCCTACCCAATTCTCAGTGGAATCTGGCCTCTTGGAGTAAGACAATTACTCCCACTCCTTGGCCAAACAGGCCTATGATTAGTAAAAGGATTATGCCAAATTGCTGGCAGAATCAGGGGAGCCATTTGGAGGTTCCCGCATCCCACAGCCAACTTACTTAAAACTCTAGCATGGACACCAGGCCCTCTTATAGGCCTTGAGGGGGTCACACCAGGTAAAACTATTTTCCCCTATGGTAATTGGCTCAAATACATCAAATCATTACCTCATAACCTTGTCCTGCCTACTCTCAACCCTCCATTGGCTATTCCCTTTAAGTGAGGCAAGTTTTGAGTGTTCCATCAGGTCAAACCCTCATATTCCCTAAATAGGCTCAAAGCTGATAATGGATTATTTGCCTATCTCGCTTCACACCTTAAGTTCATTCAAATACTAAGCAGTGCAATTTAAAGAGGGTTCACTTTTGATCCCCTCATTGCAACCTAATATAAATCCATAAAACCCAACCTTTATTTAACTTATAAGTTTTATTATTTCAGCTAGTAGTAAAAAATTCCCTTGTATATTTTGGCAGCTGAGATAACTAATTCTACTGCCATATTGTTGAAATCAGGGGCAAATTAGCACCTGTGAGCATAAAAAATAACCCTGATTCCAACAAGTGGTGCTCACTATAGGGGGTATTACACCACAAAAAAATGCCCAAAATGGAGGGTGTTGGGGTAATTAACCCTTACAACCTCCATGCTGTTTCCAAACCCCAGCTGGTTGCCCTTGAACAGCAACTAGCCAGCACCTTATCACACCTCAAATAGCTTGAACAGCACCCTTTAAAACTCCCTTGAAAGACAAGTTTACCCCTGGTGAGGGAAGCATTGCTTCATTTATTTGCATCTATGAATCTGCCATGGAAGGCGCGACCGACCAACAAAAAGTCCAGCAAATTCTACCTCGCCTAAGTCGCATGATTCAAGATGTGATGGTCCCTCATATAAGCACTCTGAGTACATGGGCAGAGGTTAAGGATGCTCTGACTGCTGAATTTGGCTCAATGCAAAGTTTGAAGAGGAAGAAGCAGGCCTTTATGTGCCTCAGCATGAAAAGGGGAGAACCGCTCACCACCTTTGCCAATCAATTTTATGGTGAAGCTCAGCCCCTGGTACTTGCTAAAATGTTACCTTTGATGATGCCTTCGCTGCCATTCTAACTGGCTTATCTTCTTACCCTTCCATAGCACAGCATCTTGCCTCCATTAAACGCCACATCCATACTATCCGTGATATCAAGGAGGCACTGCTAGAGGTTGCAGATATCTTTACTGATGAGGCTACTTCAGGTGTTGTGTCAAATCTACAAGTCTTCACCATTGAGGACTTCTCAACCATATTAGCGCAAAAGGAATCTCAGATGATAACTATGGTACCACCTGAGTTGGTTACTACCCCAAGACCAGCTCCTGCTGTGGGCTCAAATCCGATCTCCCTCCACCCTGCAAGCTCAAGGTTACTAAGCCAGTTAGTCCAAAGGCGCTGCCATCAGTGGGGCCACGCTATCTGCTTCTAACTGCTGGCAAAGTTCCTCATTTGCCATCTATTGAGCCTCTACTCTGTCCCAAGCCCTCTGCGAAGAGGTCTGTCCCAGTGGCCCAAAAAGCTGCTCCTAAACCCATACCTCTCTCCGGTGACAGTTTCTCCCACCAACCATGGGCTTGAGGACAAGGCTGCTCAAGCTAAGCTGCCTGCTCCTCAAATGATCAAAGTTACAGATAAGCCCACAGATACCAAAGTTATGGCTTTCACCTCCAAACGCCCCTCTAACATTCACCCAATGTGTGTGGACAACCCTTCTGATAACAAGTCTGAAGGTGGTTATGTTAACGTTGGTTATTATGGCCTAGGAGCCCCTGTTGAAGTAGGTATACCAGATCAGCTGAATCCTGAAGGGGTAGATAAAGCCCTGATCCCTCAAGAAACCTACCTTAATCAAGTGCTGGGGTGCCCTGAGTTTATCGATACCACTAGTGATGCTGACCAGGTTATTGCTTTGTTGATCTGACTAATTAATCATGTTCACACCCTACAGTCTATCAAAAATATCTATCCTAAGACAGCTAAAAAGCTTGCCTCTACTCTCCTTCTTAAGAAAGTATTAGCTCTCCTTCTAATTTTGGTGAGACCATAACTAAGGTAGAGGTCTTCATTCAAAAAGTCTGGGTTTGGGCTATCTTGGACACTGGAACTCATGTGAACGTTCTCTCTTTCAAGCTGATCAAGAAGGTTAAGATGGCTCATGATCTCAAGTGTACACAGGAGTTTGGAACGGCAGGTCCCAACAACACCCATGCTATTGAAGCCTACTCATCTTTGCTTATTTGGATGGAAAGCTCATATTGTCAGCTCCCACAGTGGCTTTGGACAATAACACTTATGACATGATTATTGTAAGGATAGTGTCTATAACTCTCCTGTTGCCAGAGTGGTAGTTAATGGTGAACAGGGCCAACGCCAGGAAACTAGTCGTTAGTAGTAAAGTTATTAAAGCCAAGAAGTGAGTGCTTAAGCAATAATAACTTAAGTTGAGGATAGTTATTATTAAAGGGAAACCACAAACTGGAACAACGCGGTGGTTAGAGTGGGAAGGTATAGGCGACACAGGTTGGAGGGAACCTGGGCAACCCAATGGTGCATGGGCGGAGAGCCTTACAGTTGTCAAAGTTAAATAGTTAGTGTTGCACAATACCTCCTTGAAGAGGTCCGTGCACAGGTTTGTCCATGATAACATATATAAAAAAGGTGTACTATATGAGGGTTTTAATTATAAGGAAAGTCGTCCAATGGGAGAGATTGGTCTTGACATGAGGAATTTAAGGGAATTTGGTAAAACAATCAATTGAAGGAAGCAGGTCTAAGCTGAGGTGCACCATTAGGTGCATGCTTCCATTGGGAAATAAACTGTACTTTGTAATTGACTGAACATAGGTAATTGATTGTAGGAGTGGCCGACCCAAGCTGTTAATTTCGAAAACTGAACGTGTTTTGAGACCCTGTTCACCTAAAAACCGAAGTGAACCATTTTTATTCATTGCAAAGCTAGTTTGTTTTAATGCATCTGCTGTTATACAGGGATGAACTTCTCTTGCATCCTTAGGACCAACCTGGGCATACTTCGCCTTAACCCAGCGTTGAACTATGGTATGCTTGAGGTCAGGGAGGCCTGCCAACTTCACCTTCTTGGCCTCCTGACATACTTCTTTGTCCTTAACGTTTTTCCCAACTATGATGTCATCTTTTAAACCATGACAGCCACCTCCACAAACTCAACCTCCAGATTTTCAGGCAAATCTAAAACTTCATTAATAAAGTCTATGTGTGGATCAGGCTGGAATCAACCCTACCTATTACCCCACTGCAAATCCAGAAACTTACATATCTTCTTTGGACAGCGTGCACACTCACCTGGCATTTGCCAGGTCATCTACTCCACTGGATACCCTCTCCACTTCACCAGAAATTGCCGCTAACTCATCACCCATCACTCATTCAGGATTTGTTTGACCTCATATTTCTGAATGTCCTCCTCCTGCAGGCTCAAAGGCCAGGCTGCTCTGGTCCTCGTCACTGGAATCCCTAAAGTTGTGAGCTATGGATAACTGGCATACAGGCCCTTGACCTTTCCAGAAGGTCTAACTCAAATGCAATTTTGTTGACAACCCAAATCACCTTATAGGAACCCAAGGACTTTGGTCCAAGTTTTACAGCTCTTTTATGGTATCACATAATTCTTCTCAACCACCAACACATAGCCCCTAGAGCAAATAAATTGTCTGGTTCCCTCCATTGGTCCACATACCACTCTTTCTGAATTGTGGCGTTCCCCAAGTTATTCCATAATTATTTCCTGATGTCCATCATCCTGTGGAATAATTCATCCTCCCCTAGTATAAACCACCACCCGACCCCCCATTCAACGCCAGATTTGATCCATGGTTTGCAAAAAATGGGGTCATTCCTGTCAACAACTGATAATGTTTATTAGAAGCAAACTGGGCCAATCAGACCAGGTGACCAAATCAACTTTGCAATCTGAAACAAAGCATCAAAGGTAGTGTTCTAATATTTTTTACCCTTTCTGTCTGTCCGTTGGATTGAGGATGATATAATAAAGACCTAAATGAGTGAATCTTTAAGTTACTGAGAAAATTCAACCTGTTTTTTGTCATAAATTGGGTCTACGTTCTATAATTTCCACTGGCAAGTCATGTCAGGAAAATATCATATCAGTGAAAACCCTTGCAGTACATTTGGCTGAGAAATTTCTATGTACATGGGAAGAACTTGGCATATTTAATCAGCCAATTGACAATAACTATTATTGAAAACTTTTTCTTAGATCTTAGGTAACCCTATAATGAAATCCACGCTAACTGACCCCCACGGCTGGCTCAGAATCTGAAGTGGGACTAATTTACCCACAGGCTGACTTTGCAAAGGCTTTATATGTGTGCAAACCAAGCACTCCGCCACATACTTTATCATATCCTTCCAAATTTAAGCCCACGATATTTATGACACACCAGTTCAACCAACTTCTTGACCCCTGGATGCTCCGCCAATGGGTGGTCATGCGACGCCTGCAGCATTTTCCACTGCAGTGATGGATTTGGAACCCATACAATAAGTCATGGTACAAAATCTTATCTTTCTTCCTGTACGTATGATGATGACCATGTTGTTGGCCCTCCGCCATCTCATCCCATAACCAATGACCAAATGCTGACCTCCTTTACTTTTATCTGATTGACTCATCCTGTTCATTCTCCTCACTCACCATTGTAGCAAATTGTTCTGACCGGAACATGGTCTCTGTGTTATACTCCTTCATCTCTGCCTTATCATATGCTAGTACAGCATCCTGGCTCAACCAATATGCCATGGTGTTGACTGCTCCCGGCCAGTACTCTACTTAGAAATTGTCCTGAACTAGCTCCACATGACACTGGGATTGGCGCTGATTCATCTTCATGGGCTCAAAGTAATACTCCAATGCCTGATGGTCCATCTGAGCCACAAAAGGATGATGGTAATACAAATATGGTGCTGCCACTCCTGCAGCACCGTGACCACCGCCAGTAGCTCCTTGTCATATATTAGATATTTTGTTTCTGCTGGAATCATTTTCCAGCTGAAAAAACACACTGTATGCTTTAACCCTCCCTCTTTCCTCTGTAAGATACTGTTCCCATAATGAAATTAGAGGCATCCATCTTGACCACAAAAGGTTTCTCAGGATCTGGATGAGTGAAGATCTTTGTTGAAATGAGCTTCTCTTTCAGCATGTTGAATGCCCGCTCCTCTTCTTCCCCATATAATTGGCTCATCTTGCTTTAATTGTGTAAGTGGTAAGGCCAATTTTGATAGATTCTTGATGAACCGTCAGAGGTAATTCAAAATCCCCTGAAAACTTCTTACACTTGTCTGATCCATTAGTGCCTTCCATGCACGCGCCACTGTATCTTATCTGGACATACCCCAGGCCTTTCCCAAACACAACATTCCCCAGGAACGTAACTGACTCCTGGTTAATCTCACACTTTACAGGCTTTAGCCATAATCCTGCCTCAGCCAATGAGACAGGACCTCCTGAACGTCACGTAAATGTGCCTCCTTAGAATGTGAAAACACAAGGATAGCATCCATATACGCATTGCAACACTGGCCAATCATCTGACTGAGTACTTGGTCAATAACGCGTTGGAACACCGCTGGGGCATTGCGCAGCCCAAGCAACATAACTCAGTTTAGAACATTCCAAGATGGCATTTAAAAACTGTGTATTTCTGGTGCTCTGGTCTCATGGGTACCTGATTAAACGCATCCACCAAATCAAGCTTCGTGAAGATGTTGCACCCTATGACCATTGTCAGGATATCTTCCATTAATGGCATTGGGTAATGGCTAATCTCCTTGGCCTCATTCAATCTCCAGTATTCCACACATGTTGAAACTCTCCACTTGTCTTGGGCACCTGCAACACTGAGGACACCACGGCAGACTTCAATGCCTCAATTAATACTCCGTTCAACATCAAATTCACATGTTCCTCCAACGTGGCCCTAACTCATTCAGTCAGTAGATAGATTGGGCGTCCGCAGGGGATCTTTGATCCTTCCTTAAACCAAAATGAGAATGCAAATGGCCTCATGGGAGAGAACGGCAAATCCCTTTTTGGTCCAAAGACCCCCACAAATTCTCGGTATTCTGCTGGTAAATCCTCTTCCTGCATGCCCCCAGGGTTTTATGTTCATCTGACTCATAGGTAACCCACCAACAGCCTCCACTTCATTGGAAGACCCATCCTCAGGTTTTAGGTCACAGTGCTGGAAGACACATAGATCTGGGGTCTTAATCAATGCCACACCGCATACCTTGCATCACCAGAAGCCAGGTTTTCAATTGCACAACTCTGCTCCCAGAACCCAAACAGGTCCTGCTTTACCTTCACTGAAGAGCTCATTTACCATGATGGCTCACCCATGATGCATTGGAAATACCACCTCTAGTCCCCTCTGCACCTGCAACTTCAGGCGCTACTCCAACACAAGCTCAACGTAGTTCTCTTCTTCCCCAGTATCTACCAAGGTCATTGCCCCTTATGTTCCACCATCCGTGATCAACATCTATGGGGTAGATAAATGTGTATAAAGTGAAGAAGGCGATTTATTTCTGAGTGAATCTTTCAATTGAAAATTGGCCAATGATGGAAATTTAGGCATATTCCCTTTGCTTGCCCTTGGCTCACTGATTTACATGCTTCATCCCCATTACATCAATACACTCCCACTTGTACATTTCCAAATTTTCATGGGTCTGGATGCCAGCCCCAAACTAGAACGGACACTCACCAGGGACTGTCCATTTCCTGGCAACTTTGATCTTCCATGTGGTTCCATACCAGTGCCAATTGCTTCTCAACTTGAACCACTAATGCCACTTCCTTCCCCAGCGTGCCCTGGACCCTTGATGCTGCCAAAGACGCTAGCAAATCCTCCTGAAACCCCTAGTGGAACATACACAAAGATTGGGAATCCGTGACCTGGACTGCCTTTGCCAGAAGACAAAAAACTCTTGCATACTCCACCACCGAGCTCTGCCCCTGGCTAACTGTTAAAAGTTCTGACCAAACTTCACCTTTCGCTTTGTCTGGACATGCCGCCAGGTTGATCAACTCCACACACTCCTCCATTGAATTTGGCAATCTCCCTTGTTCCTCAATAAATTCATGCAACTGTCCCACTAATTCTGGAGGTAATGCAGCCACACCTGGGCTAGTTGTAGCTCAATAGGGGTCCTCCCTGTTTCCTGAGCCAATTGCGGCTAGAAGCAGGAAACATGATGCCTTAAAGAAGTTTTTCCAGAGCCTTTATAGACAAAACCACACAACCAGTAGGTGATTTAAATTTTTCCTGGACTTCCATGGAATGTGGGGTTTCTTCCCCCCACAATTGTCCCACCTCACGTAGCAAAAGTGCCAATAAAAACCATACCATAACCATGGTAATTAGATATTGGTTCCATTCATCTCTGTTAGTAACCACCACCTCCTCCCAGGCTCCCAAAAGAAAGAGAGAAAGGTATTTGAGTTTCATTTTATGTAGTGCTTGGTTTTGTGCCAATATGGCACAAAGGAGTTGGTGAGTACAAGCCATCCCACTGACCACATAACAGACAACCCAGCAGAGAACCACCCCAAACATGCATGTCATTACCAGAGTTTGTAATGTATTTGTGGACCATAATTTCAGCAATGCTGCATTCAAGCAGCAGCATCTGGCCCCATGACAGAGCCTCATATGAGGCCAATGCTGGCCCAGCTTTCTGGTTGATTAAATAATATTCTTTTAAAATAAACTTTTAAAACTAATTTCTGGCAAGCAAAATTATTAATAAATCAATTGGGATCTTATGAGAAAACGAAATTTTATTCCCAGTTGTCACTTTCCTCAGTTTATAGCTTCTGTGATAGTTTAAGTATAAAACCCTAATTTAGGAAAAAAGCAACATCAAAATAATAGCTCTTAAAGCCCCAAATAAAAGTGAATTATAATTTGGAGGATTTGAGACACCAATTGTATAACACGCTGGATTAGCCCTCATTCTCAAATACCTGAATCCTTACCCTTGATTCCATACCTGATTTGTTTTTCTGTCCACCTCACCTCCTTAAACTTAACATCTGGATTTTCAGGGAAATATGAGACTTCATTAGTGAGGTTGATGTGTGGATCAGGCTGGCCCCAATCCATCACACTCTATTTGCTAAAATTTATCCCAAAGTATCTTTATATTTCTAGTATTTCATAATTTAATGATTTATAATAAAGAAATTGGGGGTCATGGCAATATAGTGTCTTCAGAAATCTCTGAATAGGAATTTTTTGCTCTCCATTTTATCCTGGCATCCAATTGTTCGCGTTACATAGTGCATGAGCTCTGTATCATAGTAGAGATCCATTAAGCAAGAAAGTGGACTTATCCTTATGTAGTCTCCACTTCTTGGTCAGGGGTGAAACTTTTCTAGTTATTTGCATATTATACATATCTGGAATGGGGGTTGAGGTTCAATCAGTGGCACCGTTCAAAAGCATCTAGATTCAAGGTCTTTAATAAAATCAAAATTTATACTTTTACCTGATTTGGTATTAATAAACTGTTTGCTTGGGGGAAACTAACATCAGATTGACATAGTAGTTCTCACATCAACTGAGGCATTTTCTGGATTTCTTTCATCTTTAGATGCTTGAAATCTAATTCTCCCCCTGAAAAGATTTTAAAAAATTTAACTTTGTCATTGTTAGGGCCATCATGTTATTCATCAATTTGTGAATTATTTTAAAGAACATTGGCTGATGTCATCCTAACCTAAATAAACCTATTTGGGTCTCATGGACCATGAAAGAAGGTTCAAAGTTCTTTATATGACTCAATTATTATAAAACGAATTTTTTTGATTAACATTAGAGAGGTTACTTATTAAGGTTAAGAAAATTACTTTTTGGTATAATTGTGATTTTATCCACAACTAAAAATCTGGATAAGCATCTATACGGTGTTTCTCAACTTTTAACAAATGAAAAAGATATAATCAATAATATAATATCTATCAATCTTCCTTTCACTTTGATACCTAAATTGAAGCCAAATTTAGATTTTTTAAAAAATACTAAAATGAAAGCTCAAACAAGCAAAAAATTACCAATGTTGATGCAATCAGCGCCTGTTGCCCCAGCTTGGGGTGGTGGTGCGCTGCCATCTGGCATCTTTTGGCTGCCGCTGAAGTGCACCCAGGATGGCCCTGCTAGCCCTCCCAACGCTACTGGACATTATGTCCTCCTTCAGGATTTGGCTCACCACCTCATAAGCTCCCAAGCGGTGCTACAGAGCCCTTTGGTGCTCCCATGGAGCAATTTGCACTTTACTCCAGGTTGAATATATGAATCTTTTCCCATATGCAAGTGCGGCCATCATTGAGATGGCCACGGTGGTTTTTAAACCTACTGGCTATATTGACTTCTGCCTCTTTAAGGGGTATTTTGATCTTGGCTTCCGTTTAGAAGCTGATGCAGTAGCAGCATCTAAGCTGCCAATAATTTACAAAAATTCCTATTCCCACTGTTCACACATGGCTCCCAGATGAGGCCACTTTGATGGTCCAGTTTGCCAGGTTGCCATCATTTCTCTCCCCCAAACGCCTTCACCACAAACTGATGGAGGGTTTGGCCATTTATGGCGCAGACCCCATCTTGCAGTTTGTGGTTCCCAACAGGGAAGTTTGGTTGTCAGGGCCTCACGCTTTTGTGATGATCTGCCCTTTCCATTGTGACACCCACTTTGCAATTCCCCCCGCATGGTGATCATATCCATACCTGATCACCCTTTTTGGGTGCATGTCAAAAATGGCTGTTCCATATTCCCCTTGTGCTTCAAATTGGATCATTCAAAGTGCAAGTGCCCCATGGCTTCCACCTCCACTACTCCCGCCGCTCCTCCTTCTGGCGTCAGGCTGGTTGCTGCCTTGCCCAAATTTTCTGAGTGGGCGTGATCCTCCTGCCCCCAACCTTAGCTAATTCTGGCGCTGCTTCCAAATCAGCAGCCAATCAAAATTTAAATATTTTAAAAATTATCAGAATCAAAGAATCCTGAGATGAAGGCTGAGACAGTCTCAACTGAGCTGCCATGGTCAACTGTTTGCAGCCAATCAGGATCTGCCACTGCACCAACTATGGTGGCTGGCCCGGCATTAGCCAATTTAAATCCATTTGAAGCGCTTGAATGGGTTGATGATACAGATCAGCCTTATAAAGTTAAGACCAATTTTGCATTGGAGGGATTTTTTGTGAATCCTCCCAACTTGCATCCTCACCATTTTAAATCTAAAAACAGCTTCCCTAATTATAAAAATATCAACAAAATAGCTATAGAAGCAGCAGCTGCTCCAGCCAACATCCTCCTCTGCCAACCTCTCCATGGGGCGATGGAACCCTCGTTGAGGGTATTTCCATCCCAAATTTCCCCCATGATTTTGATAAGGATGCAAAATACAAAATTGAGCTTACCTTTGGAGCAAGCCATGCGTGTTTGATGTGGCAAAAACTTCTCTGTTTGACCACAATTATCCTCAAACCTGCCAGTGCATCAAATGTATCACTTGTGTGCCTGCTCTCATCACTTTTGCTGAGCATCAACTTGCTCAACACATTGAGGCGATGGACACTGCCATCCTCATTAACAAAATAAAACCCCCAATTATATCTCCTTATGCCCCATGTCGCTGATGCTCCCACCCCAATGCTGTCTGCCATGGTCCACTAGCTAAAGCGGGGCTGGAAAAAAGTTTACCCAAAACTTCCTCACCTTATGATATGGCTTCCTAGGCTGATAAATTAGGGGCTATATTAGGAATTTTTATTTCTAATAATCCCTTTATCTGGCTCATTCACAGTAAAAGATTCATGGCGGCTCCCCCTTTTGGGTTGAGCACCACTAGTGCTAAAATAGATAATATAATATCTATTAATTAGACCATCTAGTACTAAAAAAATATCTATCAATTGTATCTTAAACTTCAGGAAGAGCTATACTACTCAAGAACTATTTTAAAAATTGAGTACTAAGGCATGTACATCAGTGAAATTTACAAATAATTATGATAGAATTTTTGGAACATATCAATGATGTTCAGCAAATTTTGCTTTAATCATTATTGTTGTTTCATGTGCCTATCTAGAAAAGGCTGGCAGAAAGGACTAATCTATTGGGTTAAGTTTATACTTATGTGAAAAGTTCATTAAAAGAGGAATTTATAATAAACACTTGAAAGATTTTTGTATAAAGTGACACTTATATCTCAAATTAAGGTAATTATTCTACTAAAAATTGCAAGATATTCATAGAATGTGTATTATGCAACCTAGGAGTTAGTACTTTTATTTACTTGGACATGTGTTTCTACTTCTTAAAGTCTAAATAAAAGATTTTTATTCAAAGTTCAGTGTTAGTTCTGGATTTGCCTATAAAAAATAGGATGAGCCATTGGTTATATTCAACTCACAAAAAACTTAAGTTTATCTGGTGGAGGGTTAGAATTATTATCAGTTTTAAGCTAAGTATGATCTAAGTTAGTAGTTTTGTATTCCTTGCCAGCCAAAAACAACTTTACAGATAGTTTTTCTAAAAATGTAATTAAAGGTATCAGTCTTTTCTTCTTGTATAAAAATTGTTTAGTCAAGTATAATCAGGCCAAAAAATTTAATATTGTAAACGAGATTACAACTGGGCAAGATTATCACAGGCATAGTTGCACTCAGAAAGGTAAAACTATGTGATGACAATATACCTCAAAATAATCGTAAAGCTTAACAGAATTCTACGCCTTTGTTATATAGATTCTTCAAATCTGCTGTAATCTCGTTGGGTACTTCCAGGCGTTGAAGTTCTGTAATGAGCATAAGCCAAAATTCCGCTGATAAAGGTAGATGCCAGAATTTTCATTAACACGTTTGTCTATTTCCATTACAAGGCCCTTCCAATTTATACCCTACCCTCTAGTGAGTCATCTTCCCTACAGCTCCTTATTCTTCTAGTAATTCCCCATCTATTTTCTCTAATGGGCTGTCCGCGTTGCTGCTGAAACTGGGTGGTCATCTGTCCAACTTTAGATACATTATTTAGGGTATTATTTGACTGAGTAATTATGGTTATTTACAATCAATGAGAATGAGACAAGTTTGGAGAAATGGGCATTCAGTCAATAAATTGTTATGAATCAGTAATTCAAAAATCAGGATTGTATGGCGAATTAATTCATAAATGCTTAGATTTAGGACTGGAAAAACTAGCAAAAGATCAGCTGCAGATTGATGGAAATTGATCCATCAAGGAACATAGATAGTGGGACAAGGGTAGTGGCGAGGTTTATAGGGCATGCGGAGTATTATTACTGTAATTGATCTCATATGGTTGGTTAAGCCCATATCTCAGCATTTCCTCCTACTTAACCAAACATGGGTATTGATTAATTGCCTGCGGACAGAGATAGGGTTTGATGGTTGGTGAATTTGGCGTCCTGGCCCTGCTAAAATTGCTTTTAGAATTTAACATGAATTCCGTTATGATGCTTTTTGTGGGGTCTTTGAAAATATATGTATTGGTTTAAGTCTTCTTTATGATCTTGAATGACATCTCCAGATTTGTTCTTTCTTAACTATTCTGCCAAAACTATGGTTATTTGATTATAGGACTTGCTCCCCAATTCTTAGACAGTCAAAGGATGGCAATCTCAGTTTCATGCTATCTTCATCTCACCTTATGATGCCTTTTGGTAGCTATGTTCAACACCTAAATTGGTAAATTATAATGGAGGGCTTATCTAAAATAGTTAGGCCCCTAAAGTTCTCAATGGGTAACATTATACCAGCGATCTCCTTTGTGTCACTCTGTACTTCACATTAACAGTCAATATATAAATGTCAGCAATGAGTTGATGCTGCTTTACTTGAATAGGAAAAGACAATTATTTTGTTAGTAACACCTTAATTTACCATTATTATAATAATAAGGGTAGTAATGGGATCCATGTCATAATGATGATGAAGGAGTTGAATTTTACCAAATTAATCTTTTAGGAATAAAAAATCAATATCTGTTTCCACTAGGGCTTGGCGCCCTGGTGCAATAGTCAGGCTCTGATTCACTCACAGCGGTTTTCTTTAAAGTCAGCTTGTTGGGTTGGCAAATGCTTGGTATGGCGGCAACCCTTCCAATATGGCAGTAATACTATGCTATTATGGATCAAAAGTTTAAAAGTTAAGAAATGTCTGTCATGGTTAAATGACATCATAGTGGGGACCAACCCTAAGGATAGGGCTGGGTGACAGGAGGCCCAGAAGGTGAAGCTTCAGGCCCTCCCTGACCTCAGGAACACACTAGACCAACGCTGAGTACAAGCTAAATATGCCCAGGTTGGTATTAGTGAAGTGCAGAACGCCCAGCCCCTTTCATTGGCCCAGGCATTAAAAGGAATAGTATATTTGATTTTTTACAACGGCACTATTTAGTTGATTGAGGAACGGGGATTTGAAACCTGTTCCATTTATGAAACTATGCGTTTGGGTCAGATCCAACTTCAATTGATTACTTGAGTGAAGTCAGTTTTAGTATATTCTACCAATTTGGATGGTAGTGTGTGCCTATTGGTGAATAAGTGCTTGGGACCACTTCAGCAAACCCTGAATTTCCACAACGAAGTTTAAATCTGTTTTCCATGACCAACAATTCCTTGTTTGTCAACTTTCCTAATAAAATCTTTTCCATTTTCCCATTTTTTCTTATGTTATCTTTAGCAATCCTGTGCGCAGACCTCTTCAAAAATGTCTCACGCTATGTTAACCACTTTATTATAAATGCAATCAAATTTTCAACTTGTGCACCGTTGGGTCGCCCAGGTTCCCTCCAACCTGGGATGTTTACCCCTTTTCCCTTTGTGCACCGCGTCATTTTGGTGGGTTGTTTGATATCATGATCACACCTTACTTCAATAGTAATTATTGCTTCAGCACCCTCCGCTGGGCTCTAGTCACTTTCAAACTAACAGCTAGTTCCCTGGCATTGGCTTTGTGCACCAAGCACTACCACGCTGGGGACAGGATAGTTATAGACACTCTCCTTACATTAGGTGACCAACCTTTCAATTCTATATGCATGAACTTTTCCGTGTGGAACTTTTCTGAGGTGTAAACATTGGGCGCCGGCTGTGGGCCTTGGCTGTGGTCAGCTGCACTGCTGCTTCCTCTTTTTCCCAAAGGTTGGAGCAACTCAGCGTTATTATGGTTGCCTACAACTGCAAAGTACTCACCCTTCATGCTCTTACCTGGTGGATATGGACGCTTCAAGGTCCAAAAGTCATGATTCCCCAACTTTTCGCCAAATTAAAAATTTCAATTTAAATAAATGAGTTTTACTTTGACAGCGCGTTCAGACGATGCCAGCGGAATCAGCGCAGATGGCCCTGGGGGTGTTGGCCTTGGATAACGTCAGGCACTCCATTGCATTTAGGGAAATAGGGTCATTCACATCTAAAACGCGTTTTATGACGAAAATCTCATCTAAGCCTCTGAGCCAATTCTTAGCTTTTATGGCCTGGATTAGAACCCTATTCCAGTATATCAAATAACCCATGAGAACCCTCGTTTGACCCCTATCATGATCCGTGGAACTCATGAAGTGGAGAGAGAACTTCTTTTTAAATATGATAAAGTATATGCACCTGCAGAAGGTATGATGGAGTATGTGGCCCCAGTAGCAAGAATGGCCAATTATCCCTCCCCCTTCTATGATTCCAAAACATACCCTGATGGCGTTCTAGCTCCAGAGGAAGAATTTTCTGAAGTGTTGGCGTTTTCTGCTTTAAATAAAGACCATTCAGGGTATTTTCTACTGACTGCTATCCTGTCCTCCCCTTTAGGTAATTCAGCACCACTATTCTGGTGGATACTGGTGCCACGGAAAACTTTATGGACCAGAGCCTAGCTGACTACTTTGGGCTGAGTTACTTTCCAGGTGGTATGGTTAAGGGAGGGGCGTCCCAAGGTATTACCACTATGAAGGCCGTTGGGACAGCGGACTATCAGGTTGGCAAATACCACTTGTCCAATCACTTCCAAGCTATTAAAAACCTCTTGTACCCTATCATTTTGGGTGTGGAGTGGTGGCGGAAGTTTGATGTTAGAACCAACATGAAAGAGAATAACCTATCCCTAAAAGTGAAGAATGGTCGCACTCTAGTTGTTCCCTTGTCTGAGGCTGATGCTCAGGGCGACTTGCCCCACTGGACCCACCTTCACACCCTTAGCCTTGCCTCTATGCTTAAGCCCACTGTGGTGGTTCCTCACCTTCTTGTTTGGAGGTTTTGGAATCTTCCTTTGATGCAGCTTCAGCTGACGCACTACCTGATTATTCCGAGTATGACTATGACTTTAAACTCACTGTGGATCTGGTGCGTATTTCTTCTCCCATTTACCCCTTGACCATCCGGGAGGAAGAGGCGTTAGATGTATGGGTGAAGGAGCAGTTGGCCAAAGGCGCGATTTTTCAGCGGACCTCCCCTGTTTGCTCCCCTCTTCTCTTTGTTGAGAAGGCTGATGGTACTCTACGCCCGTGCATAGACTATGGGAAACTTAACAACGTTACTGTACCAGACCTCCATCCCATCCCTTTGGATTCACAGATTGCACGCTATGTGGAGAAGGCGAAGGTCTTCTCCAAGTTGGATTGCCTCAACGCGTTCAATCAGATTCGGATTAAAAAAGGACAAGAGTGGTTAACCTCATTTTGCACCAGAAAAGGGAATACCAGTTTTGGGTCATGCCCTTTGGGCTTAAGAATGTCCCTGCTATTTTTCAACGCCGCATTGATGCAGTGTTGGGAAGGGTTAGGGGTATGTGCGGTTGCCTACATGGATGATATCCTGTGTATTCCCCCAATCTGAAGTCCCATGCAGTACATCTTTGGCAAGTGGTGGAGAGGTTAAAGGCAGCCATCCTTACGCTGAAGATTACCAAGTGTAAATTTTTCAAGTCCCAGGTCACTTTTCTGGGCAGCGTCATGTTTGACCAAGGACACATGATAACTCCAGACATGGAGAAGGCTATTCGTGAGTGGCCCACCCCCACCTCAGTCAAGTAATTGAGGAGCTTTTTGGGGACGTGTACATTCCTCAAAAAGTTCACACCCAATCTTTATGAGTTGGCAGCACCCTTATATAAAGCCAGAGGTGCCAAGGTGCTTCAGTGGTCCCCAGTCTTGGAGGATGCTTTCCAAGCAGTGAAGTGCACCCTGTTGTCCATGTTGTGCTTCACCATGTCAACCCTTCAAAGGAGTTCATTGTGTCTACTGATGCCTCCAACTTCGCCATAGCAGCCGCCTTATTACAAGTAGGCGAAGATGGGATAGAGCATCCAGTGGGATATCTTTCTAGAAAAATGTCTTTGCCAGAGTTAAATTACGCCGTTTATGACAAGGAGTTACTGTCAGTGGTGGAGGCGCTGACTTATTGGCATCACCACTTGCATGGCTCATCCCAACCTTTCAGGTATGTACAGACCACCGTGCCTTGCTGTACTACCACGCTCCTCATGTACTAACCCCACGGCAGACCCGTTGGCATGAGACCCTTACCCAATTTGCATTCTCTTATGAGTTTACCAAGGGCAAGGATAATGGTTTGGCGGATGCTTTGAGCCGCAACCCTGCTTTAGCGCCTGATCCCAAGGAGGTAGAAGTTCATAACACCCAGTTGAAGATTCCGCACAATAAAATTGTGTCCCAACTTCCCTCTCCACCGCCAGCGTGACAGCGCTTGCACCTCTGAAAAACGCGGAGGAATATTGTATGTTCAGAAAGGTAGTCCTTTCTCAGCCGCTAGCAGCCAAATATACTATGATCCTTGCTAAGAGTGCTTTATATCAAAAGGACCTATCCAGGGGCTATCACGTGAAGGATGAGATGGTGTGGTTCCAGGGGCGCCTATGGGTCCTTGCTGAACCACTGCGCCTGGAAATCATCTGGGACCATCATGATGGACTCAAAGTTGGTCATCCTGGTAAAGCAAAGACATTGGAGTTAATACGACGCACATACAATTGGAAGGGCTTGCCTGCTCAGGTGGGGCAATATCGTAAAGAGTGCCTGATCTGCAATAAGATGAAACCCAATTGGCAACCTTTAGCATGGTTGTTGGTTCCAGTCCAAAAGGCTAAAGGGCCCTGGACTTCCCTATTGGTGGATTTCATTGTGGAGTTACCTGCCTCTGATGGTTATGATTCCATCATGGTGGTGGTGGACCTTTTTACGAAGTTCGCCCACTTTATTCCTTGCAGAATGACAATTACTGCAGCTGAGATGGCTAGGCTCTTCATAACTCATGTGTTTGCGCTCCTATGGGGTTCCCCAAGAAATAATCAGTGACCGGATACCCCCCAGTTTACCTCATTCTTTTGGGAAGAGTTGTGTAAGACTCTTCAAATTCGCCCCTGCTGTTCAACTGTCTATCACCCCCAATCAGATGGGCAGACTGAACGAGTGAACCAGTGCTTAGAACAGTTTCTGCTGTGTTACACCGCTGCTGATCATTCAGATTGGGTTTCTCACCTCCTTATGGCTAATTTGGTTACAACAACACTTTGCATTCTTTTATTGGTTGTTCCCCTTTTTTCGCCGACCATGGCTTTAACCCTGCCTTTAACATGGAGCCCTGCTGTGGACCTAAAGTTGAAGCTGTGGTGGACTTTGCCAGGACTATCAAGAAGGTCCACCAGGGGGTTTACATAAGTTTGGAGGCGGCAATGCAAGTTTATAAGGAGAATGATGATGGTAAGCGCCGAGTGGGTCCAGCATATAAGGAAGGGGATCTCATGATTCTTGATGCTTGTAACATCCCTATCAAGCAGCCATGCCAGAAGCTGGGACCAAAGAGGATTGTCCCTTACCGCGTTGTTAGAAAGGTGGGCCATGCCTCATACCATCTAGATCTTCCCTCTTCATTTTAGATTTTCTCTGTCTTCCATGAGAGCAAATTGATGTTGTTAGAGGCCCCCCCACCAGAGACTCCTGATGCCTATCTCGTGGATGGGGCGCCAGAGTGGGAAGTGGAAGAAATAGTTGCCTCCTGCCATGCTAAAAGAAGACTTGAGTACCTGGTATCCTGGAAGGAGTTTGATGCTGCAGAGAACAGTTGGGTTCCAGCATGCGACTGTGTGCATTCCCAAGATTGGATTGAAGCCTTCCACAAGAATTTCCCCCAGGCTGCTAGATCTCAACCCAAACTGACCTTTGACGCCATGAAGTTGGCCCCAGCCCACAAGAACTTTTCCCATGCGCAAGCCCCTGGAGGGAGGGTTGATCTCCATCAGGAGGAGAGGGTAATGTCATGGTTAAATGACATCATAGTGGGGAACAACCCTAAGGATAGGGCTGGGTGACAGGAGGCCCAGAAGGTGAAGCTTCAGGCCCTCCCTGACCTCAGGCACAAAACAGACCAACGCTGAGTACAAGCTAAATATGCCCAGGTTGGTATTAGTGAAGTGCAGAACGCCCAGCCCCTTTCATTGGCCCAGGCATTAAAAGGAATGGTATATTTGATTTTCTACAACGGCACTATTTAGTTGATTGAGGAACGGGGGTTTGAAACCTGTTCCATTTATGAAACTATGCGTTTGGGTCAGATCCAACTTCAATTGATTACTTGAATGAAGTCAGTTTTGGTATATTCTACCAATTTGGATGGTAGTGTGTGCCTATTGGTGAATAAGTGCTTGGGACCACTTCAGCAAACCCTGAATTTCCACAACGAAGTTTAAATCTGTTTTCCATGACCAACAATTCCTTGTTGGTCAACTTTCCTAATAAATCTTTTCCATTTTCCCATTTTTTCTTATGTTATCTTTAGCAATCCTGTGCGCAGACCTCTTCAAAAATGTCTCACGCTATGTTAACCACTTTATTATAAATGCAATCAAATTTTCAACTTGTGCACCGTTGGGTCGCCCAGGTTCCCTCCAACCTGGGATGTTTACTCCTTTTCCCTTTGTGCACCGCGTCATTTTTGGTGGGTTGTTTGATATCATGATCACACCTTACTTCAATAGTAATTATTGCTTCAGCACCCTCCGCTGGGCTCTAGTCACTTTCAAACTAACAGCTAGTTCCCTGGCATTGGCTTTGTGCACCAAGCACTACCACGCTGGGAACAGGATAGTTATAGACACTCTCCTTACAATGTCAAGGCTGAGTGCTAAAAAAAAGGAAGGACAAGGATTATACTGGTTTTCCTTCTTAGTTTAAGAAAGTGGGAAATTTCAAACCAATATACAACGTATCTTTTTAAAAAATGACTTTGAGTCCATAATTTTCAAGAAAGAGGTACCATTAAGTATCTCAGTGTTATAATGAAGTAATACTATGGCCAGAGAAGACAACACTATAGTACCAAACTGTAGTGGTAGGGAGCTATAAACTCCTAGCGAGGTAGTGGCGTCTGATCCCATGGTTCCATATAATTTTTAATGGGAATTACTAGGGGAATCCCAAGTCTCTTTAAGAGTGTCAAGGAAAATATTTTTATGGGTGCCAGATGTCTACCACCTCATATACATTAATGTTTTCACAAAGATATCAACTTAAGTACATTTAGTTTATTATTTAAGATTGTAATCATATAAACATCAATAGTATCTGGTTGGTTATTGTAAGAAATTGAATTGGTCGCCTGCAGCCCTGGAGGAACACAAAACTCATTTTCTGCAATTATATTGAGATTTACACCCGTGAGGTAGCATTCAATGTTATTTAATTCTATAAATGGCATTTTCAATTATTTAGTGGAAGTAGAATATCCCTTTTCTACTCCACCGAGTTTTTACACAAATCATTATCCGTGGCCAATGCCAAATAATGAATACCAGGTTTTTGGGTAGGGTAGCGTGGCCCTTTTCGCCACTTAAATATTTAGCATAATCAGTAGTTTGTGCATAAAAAAGTAGAGAGCGCAATAGCAGAGATAATTCACCGCTTAATTATGGTGCTTTCTGAATATAAATTAGGTAATATAGCCTATTATAATTCTTTAGGAAGCTCACAAGCATAGCGGAAAGTAATCTAAGCATCATCATGACTCCCAACCTTAATTTATTAAACACCTTGGCTTAATATTAGAAATGGTCAGCAAAGGCTGAAACTTTACCTAGATTAAAGCTAACAGATAGGAATCCAGTTTAAATCTATCATCAGTTCCACACACTCTCAAACTCTTTTTGATAACTATTATAGCATTATTATAAGACACGCCGGCTTCATAAAGCTTTGGAAGTACTAGCTCTTGACTGACAGGGTCCAACAGGTTCATTAACGTAATCAGTTTGATCAAATCAATTGAGTTCCCCATGATTATTTCAAATAGTCGCATAAAAGTGTGAATGTTTCCTTTCTAGTCAAGCTTAGGAAAGTTGCGGGGCTAATGTGGTGAACATAAATAAACTCTGGTACGTAATTGAACTTTGATTTATCCACTGAACAATCAGTATTGAACACAAAAAGAATTTGCGGAAGCCTCTGCCGTGGTGGCAGGGGTTGTAGTAAATGCTGAAGCAGCTTTAGGAAAATCTGCTGATATCTATATGATAGTCAAAATAGTAGTGAGTTCATTACAATTGGTTAAATAAGCTCTTTGGTGTCAGAGTTCGAGGACTGATCCCAGCCATATTCTTGTTTACATGTACAAGTGCTTTTTATAAATTCTTAGTGAAAGAGCTTCACCAACCTAGTAAAGTGGCGTCTTTCTGCCTGTAATCATTGATTGGCATGTTCACTTTATTTTTTGTAATTTACATGATGATAATTTACATCTTTGATTTCCTGTTCTTGGGATTGAACTAGGATCTGTAAAGTATTAAGTGCCTGATAGAGACAAATGAGGGTATAAACTTCTTTTTTTTTTTTTTAGTACTAGATGGTGGTATAAACTTCTTCTTCCCCTGGCAAACCAAAGCTGTTACAACGGCTTAGGGCTTAGAGGTAATTTTAACAATCATGGTATCTTGCTCATCATAAGAAGATAAAGCATTATAAATTAGGCTGTGAGGCTATAATCTGGCTGAACCTCTAGATCATCTGGTTCATTATAGTGGATATACGCTGGGTCAGGAAAACAAAATTAATAGCTGATTGAATGTTTGTATATTATTTAGGATACAGGGTACTGACAGTGACCCCTGTAGTGAGCACCAGAATTTTGCAATCAAGCTATTAATTATGCAAGCTTGTCACAGGTATAGCTGCACTCATATAGTTAAAACTGAGCTAAGGCGGTACAACTTTAAATAAACTTAAAGCTTGAGAGAAAATAATACTTTGTTAAATAAATTTCTTTAATTCGCTGAAGTTTCGTTGGGTACTTCCAAGTGTCAAAGATCCAACATGAGCGTAAAAAATCTTTCTATTGATGAAGTTATATAACAGAAAGCATTACTGCGTTTGTCCCTTTTAACAAGACCATTTCAATCTATATCCTAAACTCTAATAAGTCAGCCATCTCTGAAGCTCCCATATATTCTATCATTTCACATTTATGAACCTCTAGTGGCTTTCCACGCTGATTATTAAACCGATTGTTCATCTGTCCAATGCCAGGTAAATCTTGATGGTCATTTATAAAACGTCAGTTACATCCTTGGGTTATTGTTCAGCTGAGCACTAGTGTAATCTTTGATCAAAGTTAATGGAACAGGTTTGGGGACTAGGTGTTCAGTCAACTAATTGATAGGGATCAATCAGCCAAAAGTCAGGACTTTATGGTAAATAATTCTTTCTCTATTTATAAAAACTTACTATCAACTCACTGTTGAAGCAGCAGCTACCACAATAAAGTTCCCCTCCACCAAGCCCTACATGTGTCAATGAAGCTTCTTGTTAATGGCTTGCCCTGTCCATATTTAACAGATGATTTCCATAGGGAGGCTTGGGACAAGATTGAGGAGCTCACATTTGCTTCAGGACCATCATGTGCTAATGCAGTGAAGCTCTCTTTGTTTAACCCCAACCCCCCAACATGTCAATAGCTTAAAACCTTGTAAGGAAATTAACCAGATGGTTTCCTCCCAATAGGCCTAGTACCAGGATTCAATTAGATTTGGTATTGGTAGTCAAGTGATCACATGGGGTCTGCCAGATCCGGTTGCCTCAGAAAGTATTTTGGATACAACTGGTATAATTCAATTTCTAACCACTAGAATTTGAGGTAATCGAAATTAGGTATATTATTATGTTCTTGATGATTGTCAGCGAATCAAATGCTGAAGTTGAAAATGAGAAATGCGACAATATGATAGAAATTTCGCTGAGATTGCACTGAGAAAATAGGTTGTGAGTGTAGATGCTTGGTAAAGTTGTAGGAGCGACCACAGCAAGAGAGAGATAACAGAAGTGACAGAGATTGGGAGGGGGATCACTTTCAGTTAGTAAGCTACAATGGACTCTGTAGCGCGAAGTTAAAAATGGGTGTAGATCCCTTAAGTTGTGCAGTACAATGCTTTTTTATAATAATATTGGTTTTCCAGAAGCGCTTGGCTTGTATTTCTTATATCTTACTATCTTTCCTTGGAGAATGAAAATCTCCATATTGTCATCCCGTTGTATCAGTGGTCTAACCTCTGTGTAACAAACAAACAGATCTTATCAAATCAGTCAGAAATATGACAAAGGTGCTCACTAAAGGGGTTTGCTGATTCAACTTTCCATCTTGAATACCTGTACCATTGCAAATTCCAATTATTTTCGCCAAGACCTCATGGGTTTTTGCAACAAATATAGTGACGACCATATGGAATCTTCCAACGAGGAACCAGCCCTATTCACCATGACCAAGCCATCTGACCTTGTAACTCCCCAAAGGGAGTTTCAGTTATCTTCTTGTCCAGCACACGAGTTGGCACAGCATGGATGCTCCACGGATGTCAACGCCTCCTAGCTTCGCATTATTATGGAGAGGCTCCTTCAGGGGTACCATCTTTATGACGGGGACCCTGTAGAAAATTTCATGAGTATGTTCCTTAACCAGCGCAATAAGGCCTAGCTATAAATTGTATATGTCCTATTTAGATGTGATGATCAATGGCTTGATGCGCTCTCAACTCTCACAGCCCAGTAGTATATCTTTTTTTTTAGTACTAGATGGTACCCAGTAGTATATCTTGTTGCATATGTACAATTATTTTTTAATAGCTTCTGTGAGTACAAGCTTGACGCAACGTTTAAATTGGTGACGTAATGCAGTTCGCTCAAACACAGTAAAATGATAATTGGTTGTTGCATGAGCTCCTCAAACAGACATTACAGAGATGAGGGGGGCTCTTGTTCAAGTACATACTCATGTTGCCAATGCTCACGGTCAGATGGATAACTAGTAATTCTTTTATATCAGGAGTTACCCCAAGTTATGAGTAAGCTGATAAATTGGAGAGGACTCACGCTTCACTGAATCAGGGACATGACCACCTTAGGAGGGAACACCAAACGTTTTATGCAGGAAATTACCAAATGGGTGTTGGGTATCAACTCCACCATAGTTCACATTAGTGACTGTGTTACTTTGTTGGAGCGTCGCAAAAGCAAGCAAGCTGACTCTGTCACAATTGATCTTAGTCAATTGAGAAGTGAGTGGATCAACTACTGCACTGCTAAAAATCCATGCGCCTCTTTTCATGGTTCTGCCAAATATGGCCAGTTGTTTAATCAAATAGCTCACCTCAAGGGCTTTATCAGTGCCAATTGAGGATGATCTGTGACCCTTCCATTCATGGAGTCAGTGGAAATTGCCAATCTCTGGGTTAGTTTGGAAAGACTTTGACAATCAAATGAGGAGCTCCTTTGAGAGCGAGCTACACTTGTAAGTCAATTAGATGATACCGCCCGTCAAGCCCATGACAATAGTCATCAGAGTTCCCAATTGCAATGGATTCTTGAAGATGTGATGAAGCAGCTTCAAATTCTTGAGTGAAACCTAGCTGTGGAGAAGGAAATGCGCTGAGGTCTACAAAGGGTGGTTGACGAGCTTAGACAGTATGCCAAGGAAGTGCTCTGCCATTGTGTATCATTTAAAGCGGAGCGCATTGTAGAGGAGTTGTTTGTGGACCAGGTGGTAAACGGGAGTTGGGTTACAGATGGTCCTGATTTGGGAGACAAATATTATGGGTCAGTGAGTGAGCTAACTCTGGTTGTCATTGTTATTCCAACTAAAGAGGCCACTACTCCCCGTAAGACCCCAAGAGCTGCAAGTTCTGTTACCTGCACTACCTATGGCCCTCATGTGGGGGGTACATTCGCTAGGCAGGAGGCGGCCCAGTTCACTCCCCAGAACTGCATCCCAGATCACAAAGAGAATGTGAATGTCAAGAGTTGCCCTATTTAAACAGGGAGGGAATACGCACAGATTCTTCAAGCACTTTGAGTTTGCCGTTGAAGGAGTTTTGGATAGGCATAAGGCGAAGTTGCTAATATCTATTCTGGATATCAAAAGTGCTGAACAGGTCACCTGTTACCTGGCAGATAGCTTAGTAACCTACAAGAGCTAAGGATAAGGTGCTCCACTTAATGGTTGGGTAGAAAAAAATGGTGCAACGGAAAGCAGACTTCCTGATTATCATGTTTCAATGGAATGATACCCTGTTGACACTTGCTGAATTCTACAGTGGAAAATCATGTACTAGTAGTGATGGGATTACTGTCAGAGGAGGATGTGAGTAACTTAAATCTGCTGACATGAAATCCCATTGGGAGCTCTATAATGCAATGACTCCAGTCCTTCAGGGGTATTAGCCCTATTGTAGATTGTCAACTACCAGAGGTGATTGGCCGCCATATTCAAACTACCTAAAGGGGCTGGAAACCACCTATGACTGTTGCTGGAGGTTCAGTTGCGAGTGGTCAGCAATGGCTGACTTATACTTATCCAGCGAATTCTCAGCCAAGCTACATTTGCCCCCTAACCCGAGATGAATTTATGATTAATTGGGCCCTCCCCATTTATTTGTGAATGCTCCGCCTTGTCCCCGGCCAGCTTACAACCTTTGTACTGGGTTTAATGACGTTCAAAAAATGAGATCATTCTGAAATAACTTGCTTTGAGTGTGGTCAGTGGGGGCGTTACACGGCGAGTTTCCTGCAAGGCGAAATGTTCATGCAGGTTTGCCAGAGTCAGTGAGCAGGGAAAAGAACAAGCAGAGTAGTGATAAGATGCTCTATTTCTGATGCTTTAACTTTATTTGTCCCATCTGTTCATAACAAGATAGCCTATTTTGGTGATAATGACTACAAAGGACATATTTCTTTACAAACAAACCATTGATGATGTGAGCGTGGTAATCCGCTCTCAAGCCAAATAGTGCATCATAGAAGGGATCTGCCAAGAGATTCAGAAACCATACGCCTTCCAGGTCCTGGAGCGTAACTCAGCTGATGAACCCAAAAAATCCTCATATGTGGCCTAGTTGGAGGGCGTAAATGTCGCTATTCCAGTGGAGTACAATTTAAAGGAGTACCCATAGGTAGGATCCATTTTTATACATTTTCTTGATAAAAAGAATTCCTTAGACGTTTATGTATTATATAGTCATGATTTTTTTATTCTGAATGTACTTATTGTGACATTTTTGTGGAGAAAACAAAAATGCATGCTATCATAGACACTGGTTCCAAGTTAACATAGTATTGACAAGGCTGGTAACTAAGCTGCCCCTAAAACCTGATATGAAGATTGGGTGGTATATGGGACCATCTAGTACTTAAAAAAAGATTGGGTGGTATATGGGACTGCGGTGGCTGAGAGTACCATATTAGAGGGAGCGTGCATTGCATTGCCTCTTTGATTCAGTTTAATTGCTGTCTCTGCACCAGCAATTGCATTGCTGAACCACAATTATGACTTGCTAATTGGCGTTGCTTTCATGCGCCATTTTGGGGCCATGGCTGACATGGCAGAAGTAACCTTTAGGATCCTGGGTCAGCGGAAGCCTGTCTACTTTACAACAAAGGGGGTACCAGAGAATTTACCCAAGAAGGCCAAATCATCCTGGCATACTGTGATGGCGTAGTTCCCATCTGCTACTGGCGGTTGAAGTGGCGGACTAGGGTTCTGCCTAATCAAATATATAAGTACCAAGGAACACCGCTGCATTTGGCAAGTGCTTTAATAATACCATCCAGACATCAAGCCATTGTGGTATTGGAGCTCAAAGTGAAAGTATTGAAAGAGTTGTTTGAATAAGTCCTTGGACCCTACCACAATAACGTCTCAAACCTCATGTGATTCTGGAAATATTAGTATATGGACCTGGGGAGATTAAAGTGCTTTTGGACAACCTGCAGAAGGAGCCCTTAGGAAACAAAGGCATCAGGTGGTGGCTTATCTACACCTTAATCCCATTGATGGGGTCTATCAGATTCATGAATTTGGTTTGTTGTAAGATCTTGGCCTACCCTCTAATAATTTGGCTGGAGTAATGGTGGTGGTTCCTCTCAAAGCTTTGGTGGGGTTATCTAGGGAGCAAAAAGATTAGGCGATGGCATTATCTCAAAAATATTGAGAGATTTTTGCATCACACAATAATGATCTGGGGTGTGCTTGAGGCGTAGTTCATCAAGTAGACATTGGGAACCATCCCCCTATTTGATTTTGGACAATCCGGCGCTCATGAGCTGTGGAAGAAGTAGTGTCTGACTATATAGGAAAGTTGCTGGAGCAGGGTATGCCGAGTCATCAAAAATCCCTTAGGCTGTGAAGGTGCTCACAGTTAAAAGAAGGACGGCATGAACTGGGTAGTGATTGACTATTGAAAACTCAATAGCATCCTGAAATAGGATTCTAACTGCTACCTTAAATTTACATGCCTTAGATCATCTATGCAATGCTCACTATTTCTCCATGATGGACCTGATCTTGGGATACTGGAATATCAAGCTGCCCATAGTAGACCGCGAAAAAGGTGCTGAGATTGCCACCAAAGGGTTATTATAGCCTACTCAGATTCAGCAAGGGCTTTGTAATGCCCCGGCTACCTTTCAAAGGGCAATGGACACTAATCTGGGTGATCTCAAGCTGCTATGTGTCCTTGTCTACCTTGACAACATAAATGTAATTTCCTGGATGTTCTTGGAGCACCTAGGTCCCCTGAAGAGGTGTTCTGCCGGCCCATGGAGGCTAACACTAAAATCAAGCCTCACAATTGTCAGTTTCTCAAGGAGCAACTTACATACTCAGGTTTGTGGTAGACGCTATTGGTCTTCTACCACCTCCGGCTAAGGTAGAAGACATACAGAAGATAACCTGACCCCAAGTCAAATGAGATATTCAAGTCTTTTTGGGCATAATTAGTATTATTGTAGGTTCAATTTCCTTTTTGGCTACATTGGAGCTCCACTCTTTGAGCTTTTGAAAAAAAAGGCCACACTTGAGTGGACAGAGAGATGTCAAAGTGCTTTCAATGCCCTTTGATGGCACTGATTAGCGTTCCCGTGCTATGATGTAAACTTTTAGAAAGAGTTTATCATAAATATGGATGCTTTGCTTTCTGTTGTGGGAGTGGTCTTGTCGCAGCAGGATGTCGATGGGGTGGAGCATCCTATTGCATATTTCAGCCAAAGATTGAAGTGCCACAAGCAGAATTATACTGTGACAGAATGGGAGTTTCTAGCGGTAATATGTGCATACAAACAATCTCAGGTATATCTTCACGGAGCAAAGTTTAAAGTTGGAACTTATCACGCTTTGGTACGCTGGTTACAAAATCTTTGGGAGCCCAAGGGCCACCTTGCATGATGGGCGCTCAAATTGCAAGCATATTACTTTGAGATAATTTACCATCCAGTCACTAAACGCCAGAACGCCAACTTCTATTGCGCTTGCCAATTGTCACAATTACATTGGACCTAGTTGACATAATTTACAAGAAAAAGATTAGTAGTAAATATACTGATGAGTCACCTCAAATAATTTGGGCACTGGGTGGAATAAGAGAAGATACCTTCTGGTAGGACAGTGAGTTGTTTAAAATGGTCCGTGGTGTCATAGTGAGTTTTCTGAAGTATTATGCTCAACTGGGTATTATTTTGGATGCCCACAAGGCGGTGGGGCATGAGGGAATGCGTAAAATGTTGGAATTCCTGAAACTGTGGTACTAATGGGAGAGTATTAACTTTGATGTGCTGGAAAATATCAACTGTTGTCATCTTAGCCAAGTGGATAAACATTTCAATAAGAGAACCACGTATCATCTATTTAAACCCTATTTTTCTTGGCATATGGTTTTATCAACGTTGTATGGCCCTTGCCAGCTGGCGTGAATAGCTATAAGTGCATACTGGTAGCAATAGATTACCTAACTAAGTGGATGAAAGTGAAAGCCATCCACGATCTGGGGGCCATAACTGCTGCTAAGTTCATCATGGAGTCTGTCATTCAATGGCATGTCTGCCCGCAGTTCATACTCATGAACAACAGAACTAACTTTACCTCACATGTCCTACCTAAGCTGAGCGAGTTGATGGCTATCCACAGGGTGCTGACTTCTCCCTACCATATAGAACCAATGGGATCGTCAAACAGGTTAATGGTACCTTAGTAAATATCCTTCAGAAGCTTGTGTGGAATCGCCCCTCTGATTGGAGTACCCTTCTCTCTACTGCAGTTTTTGTGTATAACATCAGCTATCACTCAGCGATGGGAAAGACTCCGTTTCAGCTACTTTATGGCAGACACCCAGCTCTGCATCATATACTTTAATTTTGTGTAAAGGATACAGCCATAACGGACCCCTGATGCTATCTAACAAATCTGACCTCTACGCTCATTAAACTTCAGACTGAAGCATACTTAACCATCTTGGTCTGGAAAGCTATGGAATATGATTCTGATTAAAAAGATGCAGCGGACTGCCACAGTTTACCATAAGAGCATGTCTTGTTCCATGATCAGCTTGGATTTGATCAGCGGAATAAACTAGCTAGCATATAAATTGCTCCCTTTGAGATAATAAAAAAACAGCACTGATGCCTACACCATCAAAGACCCAGCAAGCGGTCAGCTTAATATTGAGTGCACACTAAGTTCCTCTTACCCTACAAACAGTAGGCGAATCAACTGAACAGCCAATACACAATTGGAGGAATAACAACTGGTTAAGAGGGTAAATATCAGGAAGTTGATCAGATGGTTTCCTCTAACTAGGCTGAATACCAGGATTCAACTAATTTTGGTATCAGTAGTTGAGCGATCACATAAAGCCCACCAGATTTGGTGCCTTGGAGAGCAGTTCATATATAATCAGTATAATTCAATTACTGTGACATGAAGCTGAGGATAATTGAAATTAGGTTTATTATTAAGTTCCTGATGGTTGTTGGTGAATTAAATGCTGAAGGTGAATATTGAGAAATGTGACAATATGGTAGCAATTCCGCCAAGATTGAACTAAGCGAATAGGTTGTGAGTGTAGCTCTTTGGTAAAGTTATATGAGCGACCACAGTAAGAGAGAGATAACAGAAGCGACAGATATTGGGAGGGGATCACTTTCAGTTAGTAAGCTATAATGGACTCTGTAGCGCGAAGTTAAAAATGGGTGTAGATCCCATATGTTTTACAGTACAAGGCTGAATTTTATAATTATATTGGTTTCCTAAAAGCGCCTGGCTTCTATTTCTTATATTTTACTATCTTTGCTCGAAGAACAACGATCTTCATATTGTTCTCCATTTTATCAGTTAGTCTAACCTCTGTGCAACAAACTTCCAGATCATATTAAATCAGTCAGAAATCTAAAAAAGCTTTTCAAGTGCGTTGGAACCGACCAAATACACTGAGTTCCAGCTTCCTCAGGATGCAAGGTAATGTACATTGCATGCCTAATTGATGGAGATAATATACTTTTTCAACCTCAGCCCCTTGACGCTTATGACACCACAACAATCATGACTTATTTGATGTGCCCTTAATTTCACGCTGGACAGAGATCCACCATCCTTCCCTAACCAATATAGTTTCTTAAGTTATCCTCTGAGGTGTCATATTGTGAGTTTTTTGATTAGGTTTATTTAGTACCTTCACGTAAAAAAGTGTGGCCTCCCTCCTCTTGGTTTGAGGCCTCTAATATTAAAAGACAATAAGGCTTTAGTTATTTTTGTATGCAAATAAATTGACTGAATTTTAGTATCCATATTGAGTTTCTAAGGACATTGAGTTTTTAGATACAAAATATCTTTTGCATAATAAAAATGAATTATTTTGAAACTTTTATGAAAAATTCACAAAGACAAGGATACTAATTTTCACAAAGCTATATAATTTACTAAATAAAAAATTATATTGTAGCTTTTAGTCAATGGTATATCCTTACAATCTAATATATACAAGCTTAGCAAAAAACTTGATTAAACTTAAGTTATTGTATATTAACATATAATGCATTTCTTATAGTGATTGGTTTATTAATTTAACAATTCTAATTATAAAAAGTATGAAATTGACTAATATGATAAAGTTCTGATGTATACTCTAAAATTGTGATAAGAAATATAGGTTATTAAATGCCTACTTAAATTGTTTTGTTATCATTTTTTTCTATGAAGTATATCAGGATGAGGATCCTTGACATTCCTCACCAACCTGTACTGAGTTCCTGAGGTCCTAAGTGTAGGAATACAGCTGAGTCTTTGCTCTCTAGTGCCTCAAGATGCTGGATTCTTAAAAGGTTTAGTTTAAATTTAAAAATAATACTAATAAAAACTGAGTTTTATAAGATTTTTATTAGTAGCGCGGGAATAGAAAAAACTTATCCTTCTTGATATCTGACCAATCTGTATTTAAACTATCTCAAGGGTAGAAGGGAATTCAAGGATAAATTTGGAACGGCTTGTTACCATCTGAATTAGGAAATGTGAAATTGTAGCCTATTGAAGTTCATAATACTTGCTTCACTTAGGCTGAATAATGGATGGGGAATCAGTTTTGGTTAAAATGTACCCATGAGGTAACGATTGATGTATTTCAGCCAATCCCTATTTGCTAAATATTTTGCATCTTGGGGGACCCCCGCCAGGCCTATAAAAGGAGGTGGTCCACGCGTAGGTGCTTGAAGGGACCTGGTTGTGGCTGAGGGGTGTACCATCCAATGGACGCCCCAGGGTCAGCCAAGTGGTTGGAGTAATCTGGCTGCTCAATTTTGTGGTTATTGCCCATGTAGCATTTGAAATTGAATTGACCCAATTTTCAGGGTTCCACCAAGAATTGACCAGGGTCTTTTGGTCAATGAAATCAGTGTTATTAAAACCGCTCTTAGTATCATTGCAAACTTGTAAATGGCTGAAATTTCCCCTTTTCAGCTGTTTTTGACCCTAAACATTCTTCTACAGCTGAGAGGGTAAATGTCTGACATCACCCCCTCAAGAATGTTGAGGGGAGAATAAGGCCGTAGGAAGTGGCCATTTACCTTATTGATGGTAATCCCTGTAGCAAGGATTTTATGGAGTACTCATTGCCTCTTTTATAGGTGATGGTGAAAGGACCCTCCCAAATTAATCCAAGCTTACCGCTTCTAAGAGTGATGCAGTTAAGGTAGTATAATACCATGTCAGACACTTGGAATGTAGGTAGGGTTTTTGGAGCTCATTGGCATACTGCCCTTCTTTAGTCATGTTTTTGCTAAATTGGTTATAGTCTCAGCTTGAAGTTGGATTTTGCGCTGAGCCAATCTTCTCATGACTTTCTCAGGTTCCTCAACTTTTGAGGAGAATACATACTTAACTAAGAGGAAAAGTATTCCTAGTTCCCACCCATACAAGATATGGAATGAGGACAATTTCAAGATCCAGTGATAACTAATCCAGTAGGCAAAAAGGGCACTGGGTAAGAATTGATACCAGTGAAGAGGATCATAGGAGGCCCTTCTCATAGAATGGAAACCAAGGTTCCATTTGCTCTTTCCACGGTCTCATTGGTGGAGGGACTATATGGAGCTGAGAAAAGTTGTTGGGCTCCCATGGATGTGGCCAGGATTTTGACTACTCTGGAGGTGAAGTTCTTACCATTATTGCAGAGTATTACTAGGGGACAGCCATGACGAGTAAAAATGTTTTTTGTAAAAACGTGGCTGTGGCCTTGGCCATTTGGGCAGGGAGATCCATGGCTTCCACCCACTTAGTGAAGTAGTTAATAGCTACTAGGATAAATCTGTTTCCACTAGTAGTCTGAGGAAGTGGGCCTACTAAATCCAAATTGATGGTGTGAAACGGTTGTTGAGGGGTAGTTGATTGATACTGGTATCTAGTCTTGAAACTGGATTACTTCTTACACGTAAGGCAAGCTTTTAAGATATCAACAATAGATTCCATCATTCTATCCTGTTGGAGATACAACTAAGATGACTGAAAGTACTCTAGATCGAGATTTGATATCTTGGTCTAATCAGATGGAGAAATCAAAAATGAATATTTCTGAGATTCAATTTGACCAAAGAAAGACTCTTTGGATTTATCGACCTCCTATGATGGGTGAATCTAATCAGCCCAAAGAAACTCAGTAATTTGAGATGGACAAGAAATTTGAAATGTATAATCATTTTGAAGGGGCTAGGCCTTGTTAAGAAGGTTGATCGCATCTAACTAGAGCTCTATTAGATATGAACATCATGAATCTCATAATAATAATGATAAGCAACTATATCAGTCCTCTGATAGGAAAAATCTTACCTTGGGTGAATCAAGAAAATCCTTGCAAAGAAGCACTAAAATTTCCCTATAAATATCTCTGGTTTTTTAATTAAAAAGTACCTCAATTCTCATCTCACATAGTTTAATTTTAATCTATTTTCATACAGGATTCTGTATTTTCAGTTGACATTAACCATCGCGACAGAACTAATAACTTCATTGCGCTGATATTGACCTTCTCTAGAGGCTTGAAACTAATAATTTCGTAGCCTTTGTAGCACCTGTTTATCAAAATTTCTCACAAAATTCCAATAATGGTGCTCCCTGCCAGGTCTGCTTCTGAGGCTACCTGGTGAAAACATACTTTCATAACGATAAATTCATCTAGCAAAGTGAGTCCCTCTTCTGAGGAATTTATGAGTATCTCCCAATAGGTACACTCAAACTGGCAAGATTTGCCTTCAGCTAATATCAGCCATATTCAATTTCAAGCTTCTATGGACTTGGCCATTGAGGGCCCTGACCAAATTAATTATCAGATTCAAGCCACTAATGTAGAGGAAACAGTCAAAGGCTTGATAAGAGGGCTATCCAGCCTGGTGCTCATCCTAATCGCGACTGAGCATCCAAAGTTGCTGACAATATGATGAGCATATACAATTAAGCGGTGTTACAGCCTACCAAAGTTGGTGTGGCTAGAACTGAACAGTACCTCCGGCATTACGTACATCCCGCTATATACCATGTACCCCAGATCTTGGGGTTGCATCACCTCGATATTAAGCGCCAGTTGACTCTGGCGCACCAATTTTACTCTCAATTATCCTCGTTCTATGAGACAGCATCCAACTTTTGATGGGATAATTGGGAAGCAATTCTTGATAATATTATAGAGATCAACGAACTTCACAACCATTTGGTGAGAATTGACAATGGCGTTGTGGCCTACATCAGCCAAGAAATCTCACAACAGGTTAGTGATGCTGCTACCCCCACATAAAACTGAATCTCTACCCTCAAAGCCGAGATTATGAGACAGCTGTGAATATTGCATGCCCAAAATGCTGCCCACTTCAAAGAACTCGACATGCTCCTCCAACAACTGATCTTAGTTGTGGATACAATCAGAGAAGGCAAATCTGGCCCTGCTGGTCCTCAAGGACCTCTGGGCCCACCTAGTTCTCCATTGGTAACACCAGGACCCTCTGGTGAATGGGGTCCTCAAGGCCCTGAGGGACAACAAGGTCCCCCTGGGTCTGCTGGTCATGCTGGTTCACGTGGACCCCCTGGCTCCACGCTCTCAATCCCCGATTCAGAATCTTTGAGCTTCTTAACATCACGAGTATGGGAGTTAGAAAATCAAATCTGAGCCCTTGCTCAAGGGTGTTTCCTATCCTTGGAAGGTCTTCTGATTGATTTGAACTACTAATCAACCTGCTGGATGGCATTGAGAATGCGCATCATCTATGAGATGCCAATCAAACTACGCAAGAAACCTGATTTGCTTCATTGACAGCATCCATTGAGTGGTTGGCTGAAAAGTGCGAAGTACTTAAGACCAAGCAAACTGAGATGTTGTCTGCAATTACCAAATTAACCCGAGCGCCTATGAATGACCATCTCAACCAATGGGTCCACAATTTACAATATGAAGTGAACCACTTAAGACAACAGGTTGATCAAGTTCCCCCTCAAGCCCATTTTACAGAGTCTGAACCCTTTGAGGATGGACCTGTCATGGTATTGGGTGTACACGTTTTGAACACTGAATACACCCTCTTCAAACCTACCTTCAAAGATAAGTTTGAACTGGATGAAGGTAGCATACATTCTTTCCTTTTCATATATGAACGCGCCATGGATGGAGCTACTGATCAGCAGAAGGTCCGCCACATCACCTCTTGTCTAAGTCAGTTCGCGCAAGAGATCATGGCTCTTCATCTCAAGGTCTGTACTACTTGGGCTCAAGTGAAAACCGCCCTCATCAAGAAATTTAGGAGCAATCAAATCCTCTCCAACCAAAAGCAGGCCTTTATGAATATTCAAATCAAATGAGGAGAGTCTATCCAGGATTTCGAAAAACAACCTACCATGAGTCCAAACATTTGCAACTTGCAACCAGATTACTGTTGATGATGCTATATCGGCTGTATTGAGTGTGTTTGCATCTCACACTCAATTATTCTTGCATCTGAAGTCCCTAAAATGAAACTTCAGCTCCATTATCGACATTAAGGAAGCGCTTATGGAGATTTCCAATGGGGTGTTACATCCAAGCTCCTCTAATCACCCACGTTCTTACATCCATGTGATGCCACCTAAACCTAAACCCAAACTGAAGAAGGAGCCATGCACTTATTGTAGTCTCGTGGGCCATGTTGTATCTCAATGTTGGAAAAAACAGGCAGAGGAGTCGAAAAAAGAGGAGTCAGCATAGAACATGAGGCTCCCTGTGCTGACCTACCTCAGGTGCCTCAGTCAAAACCTATTGAATCTTCTACCAATTGTTATGTGGTATCCGCTCCTGATGAGCTTGATATTTCTCATGAACTATCCAACAAAGACACTATTTCTGCTTATGCTTCTTCTTCTACTTCTACTTCTAATTCTATTCAATTGATGTTTCCTTAGTGTTTTCTATCCCAAACTTTGGCACTGATGTGACCCAGGTAGTGTCATGAAAATGGCTGATAAGAATTAGACTGGGCTCCCATTCAGGGTGTGTGAGCACCCAGTGGAGAGCCCAGAATGCCAAGGGCACAGCGGTCCATGTGACTAGAAGAAGAGAGGATCTAGTAGGGACGTGAGGAAAGTAGATGTTTATAAAAGTACTGAAGGCCCCCAAGGCAAACCAGATGGTTGCAATGGGGCAACCGCGAGTCTTGCGGAGGCAACCCCCAAGGGTGGGAGAGGCGGGGAGGATGGTGGCTCCTCCAGGGTGCGCGGTTGCTGGCCTTCAGTTATGGGTAGGTGGGTCTGTGCGCCAGAGAGGGGCGGCATAAAACCCACTGCGTGATTAGGGGTGCTGTCAGAGGGGAAAACGGGCCCAAGATGAGCGTTGGGGCTGAGTTCCCCTTGGTCAGGGTACTCTGGGGCTCTTAGGTGGGTGGGATCAATGGCAGATGAGCCAAGTGTGGGGGCTGAGCTCACGGGCCTCAGGGCGGGGGCGCCCTGAGGCTGCTCCAATAGAGGAGTGCTCTCAGAAAGCCTGTCAGTGAAGCAAATGGATGGGCCCACATTTAATGGATACGCGAAAATGGATGGAGAGTCTACTCCATCATTGAGAGTGAGGTGGTTCACCTTGGATATGATCCACCGCCATGTGGTGGGGTTGAGAAACTGGACAACCCATTTGGCGATCATTAAGATAATTATTTGGGTGGCAGCGCACTTTGTCAGATTGATCGGCGGAATTTTGAATAGTAAAAACAACAGGTGGAGTCCACAACAAGGCGTTCAGGGTAATCAGCTTTAATTTGGCGCAAAGCGGGAGGAGAATAGATAATGAACTGACAACTTCCCTTTGACAGAGCAGTTGCCTTAATTATTGGGAGGTTGGGGATTGGCGATGGGATTTGGTTAGCTGGCGGGTGGGGGAGTGGATGGATGGTTTTCAAAATCTTAAACAAAAATCAAAAAACTTTTGCTGATTTCCCCAAATTTTTGGGGCCAGACCAGGTCAATGTTACCAATCTGGGCCTTGACCATTTGAGTTGGGAAGCTCAAGTGGTTCAGATTTCCCAGATTCGTCCTGGGAGGCTGCGGCCCTGGTGCTCGGTTGTCTGCAACCTGGTCTGAACTCTTTATTTGGTTGTTTATGCAATCTGAGCTTCTTGGATCCATTCTGAGGGGTGGGGGCAACTGGTCTGAATCACTGGTGACCTGGTTTGAAACCTGAATTGAGTTCTGATCTGATTCTTGAACCTGATTAGTCTGGACTGGCTCCATTAGCCCAGAATCTACAGGCTGGGCTCCAATACTTGTGCTGGCAGTTTCTTCAAAATTTTGGTAAATTTTCAATGGTAAGTGGGGGTCCCAGGGGCCCGCCCAAGGCCCCCGGCCTGCATGATCTCCTGGCAGGTCCCTTCTACTAATTTTATCAGGGTCAGGGAGGGGGAGGGGAGAGATTTTGATATTTCTAGGTGGAAGGGCAGTTACCCAGCGCTCATCAACCATGTGTGCCGGTCGCTCAGCTGTGACAGGGGGTCCACTTGGGCCTTTGCCCCCTTTTGATCCAAAAGGGATGATGCTCCCTATCCAGTTGTAGGGGCTGGTCCCCTTGACTTACAGGTAGAAGTCATAGTGCATAAGGTAAAAGTTTTGGCTATCATTGATATGGGATCGCCCATCAATGTAATCTCGTCCAAACTTATGAAGAAGATCAAATTGGCGCCGGACTTGAACCATTATCAAGACTATGGAACCACTGGACCTTCCTACTTTAAATCTATAGAGCCTATTCCTCTCTTCTGATGAGCTTTGGGAAGCTGGTTGTGTCAGCCCCTGCGGTGGTGTTGGATAAGCTGCTACAATCTGCTCTTGGGAACTAAGTTTCTCACCAATTTTACATCGATGAATCCCCCCCTTGGGTTGGGACCATCTAGTACTAAAAAAAAAGTTTCTCACCAATTTTGATGCGATCATAAGTCTTAAGGACAAATACCTATCTTTAATTGGGTACCGGGTACCTTTAATTCTACATGATGTCCCCCATACCAAAGGCAAACTTAAGCGACATGTCTGCTTACTGGAATACCCCACTTCTATCTCACGTCTTGAATACCAAATCCTGGGTCTAAGGACTATACTTCCACCTCTGTCAGTTTGAACAACCAAGGGAATGCCGCTATATTCTAACTCTCTGATTACCATTCCCCCTAAATCTCAAGTCATCATAGATATGGGAGCTCAAGTATTTGTACCCAGTGATCATGTGTTAGATATCTTCAGTAATCCAAATCCTTCTCATTTGGAGGCTTTACCTTGCCCTGGTATACTTGATCCTGCCTATGATGGAACTGTTTTAGTTTTATTGGAAAATCTCACTTCTCAACCAATGCGATTGAATGCAATAATCCTATCACCTATGTGAGGTTACTCCTGTGAGTGACTTATTGTCCGTCTCAGGATGTAAAGATCTACGCAAATTGGGCTCGAAGATCCCCCTATCGTTGCTAGAATTGACATCAAATTGGGGATTTACTCACTTCAGAACAACAGCTGGAAGCTGAGGCTCTGATTGAAGAATATGCGGATATCTTTGCTCAAGGTTCTAGAGATTTTGGCCTAATGAAAGAGATACAGCATCAGTTTAAAACCGGGGATACTCCCCTATCTGAGCTCAACCATATCATAAATCCAAAATCAAGGAGGCTCAGGTCTCAGTGGAGCTGAAGCAACTTCTCAATGCTAGACTATTGACGCCTTCTAAAAGTCCCTGGGCTTCCCCCTACTACTCATCTGGAAGAAAGATGGGGGCCACCAAGTGGTTATGGACTATTGTCAACTCAATGCTGTTACTCAGAAGGATTCTTATTCTCTTCCTCGCATAGATGATTCCTTGAGGCTATTGTCTGGTTCCCAAATTCTCATCTATAAACCTTACGAGTGGGAATTGGCAAATTGATCTTGCCCCAGAAGACCATCAAAAATTTGCTTTGATCTCTAGTGAGGGGCATTTGAGCCTACTCGTATGCCGCAGGGGCTTTGCAAAGCCCCTGCTACATTTCAACGAGCTATGGATGGCTTGTTTGGGAATTTTAAAGCTTTCTTGTGTTTTAGCTTATCTAGATGATGTTACTGTTTTTTCACGCACTCTTAACAAGCATTTGGCTCATTTGAAGGAAGATTTTGGCCGACTGCGTCGTGCCTCTCTTAAGCTTAAACCATAAAAGTGTGCTTTTTTTGAGACTGAGATGGAATTTTTAGGGCATAAGGTTAATCTGAGGGTATTTTACCCTTATCTAATAAGGTACAAGTTATTTTGGACATGCCTGTTCCCAAAAGCTTTTGTAATATCCAAGTATTTTTAGGGATGGTTGATAATTACTGACAGTTCATTCCCCATTTTGTGGAAATTGCAGAGTCGCTAGTCTACCTTTTGCTCAAGGAAATTCCCTTTGTATGGGAAGAATCCCAGCAATAATCATTTGATCTGTTGCGCCAAGCCCTAATGAGTGCACCAAACTTATCCCATCCTAACTTTTCCAAACCCTTTATTCTATTTACTGATGACAGAGATATTGCTATTGTAGCCATTATGGCTTAACATGATACCAATCTGGTTGATCACCCTATCGCATACTAAAGTAAAACCCTTCTAAGGCCAAAAGCAATTATAACGTTACAGAGAGAGAATGCCTCGCTGTTTTGGCCGCTATCAAGAATTTCCGCCCCTATCTATATGTCAAGCATTTCACTATTGTGATGTAACACGCTTCCCTGAAGTGGTTGCAAAAAATGAAGGATCCTGATGGGTGCTTAGCCAGATGGGCGTTAAGGCTCCAAAATGTCATGGAAATGGCATAAGAAGTTTAAAACTGGCCTGCCAGTCAGGATGCGTAAGCACCCAAAAAGCAAGCTAGAATGCCAGAGGCATTGCTGACCGAACAACGTTATATGGAGCCAGGCATTGGGGAATGACGAATTTTTGTGTTACACAATAGTGAGTATGATCCCAATGATGAACCAGAATGAGCCCACTGATGACCCAGGGGGCCTCGCTGCAGGGGTGGGATCACAGAGATAGCTTCAATAAGTTCATCAGCATATTGGGTCATTTCAACTGGGGAGGCAAGGAGACAGATTCTTTCTTGCAATTGGTGGACATTAGGCCACAAGATCCCCATGTACTGTTGCCAGAAGTTCATGAAAATGGGGTTATAGAGCCAAGAATATTGGACTCGCTGAATCCAATTGATGACGGAGAGGGCCATAGTGACCATGAGTACTGGTAGAGCCCATCTGCTATATGGATCGATGGGCCACCAGGGAAATGCCATCAGGGATGCGGTCAGAAGGAGTAATACAATAAAAATTGTTTGGTATCTTGACAAATTTTTATTGAAGGAAAAGGAAAAAAATTGACCAACAATTTTCTCAGTGCTATGCAAATGATTAAATAGTGGTTGATTGGGTAGTGATAAGCTGGGATCAGGACCCTCAATTTTGACCTAACCGGCGAATTATTTGGGAATGGGCGGGTTTGTTCCTTGAGAACTGACATCAAAAAATTTGGTGGTGGGCTGAGTTGCTGTTGGTTCAACCTCAAACGTTCAAACCGAGGTTCAGCTACATTTCTGATGGTTGGCATAATGGCATTTAGCCCAACAAGCGACGGGAATACCCCAAGGCCACCCCACATAGGGGTGGTTCCATTTGGTTGAGAATGGGTTTGGGATGCCCAACCCGCCCACGCTCAGTCGCTGGTCCATTCATTTAGTCAGTGGCATCACATTGGCTGCAATGCCCAAATTGTTAACAGTGGACTTCGAACCCTTGTCAATGGCATCTGATGCTATAGCCTGCCCATTGAGAATGATCCCTGACAACTTTGGTAGGGAAATGATTTGTTTGATTGACATCTTGATCAAATTGGAACCATCGGGCATTTCAGCTGATGGTCAGTCTTCATGCCTTTCTGGCCTTTTGAGATCCAAGCATCAGCAAGATTCCCACTCGAATTAGATCCAATTGAATTTAATTTGACAATCTCAGTGCAGATTTTTCTGATTCTCCATAACAGTTCTACCAAGGTGAGTGTGGGTAAAGGGTGGGATCCAAAGTAGAAGAGCTGTTACCCAGCATTCATCTACTATGTGAGTAAGATCGCCCTGAGTAACGAGGGGTATCACCATCCTCTTCAGTGTCTTCTTACTCGGGAATGGGAAAATGGCCCAATCAATGGCCAGAGGAAATTCCCCAGGACTTACATTACCCTTCCATTTTTCCACAGGAAGGGCCCCTCTACTGGGAAACTGCACAAGAGCCGCATTCTTGTGCGCCTTGGGTAACTTGATTGCCATAATCATCGCAACTTTTTTTTTTTGGGGGGGGGGTGGGGAGCATTGGGGTGGGATGCGTGGAATTCTTCAACCAGGGCCATGCAATTTGCGCAATTTCGCACTTTGACCCAACTGTTTTCATAGGACGGATACCCTTTCCAGGCAATGAGATATTGTATAGAACGTCAGGATTTCCAGGATGCCAGGATAGCCTCTACTTTGGCCTCTTCTCCATTATCAATGACAATTGGTTCCAGTTCTGTAGGCATTGCACCCTTGAAGGGTGACAACAGGGAAACATGAAAAACAGGATGCTGCTTCCAATGCATAGGGAGCTTCAGTCGTTATCCCATTCCCCAATACCTCCTCCACCAAATGGGGACCCGAGAGTTTACTAGCAAATTTATGGGAAGGGGCTTGAATTTTTAAGTGATGGGTATTGAGCATGATGTAGAAGCCCACCGTAAAATCATGACCCAGAAGGCGCTTACAATCTGTGAACCACTTGTAGTCGTCTATGGCTTTAGTGAGGTGTTCCCACACTAAGGCTTGAGGCAATATGATATGGGCAGTGTGATCCACAGCAGATTGAACCTTAGGACGCAAGCACACCCCGACCAAGAATAAAGGATTGTAGCCCATCATTGCTTCATAGGGGAAAACCCCAGGGACATGTGGGTTTCATTATTGTAAGCGAATTGGGTGAGAGGAAGGTCATTTGCCCAAGTATCCTGCGTGGCTGTAGCATAGCAATGCAGGTACTGTTCAAGGACTTGATTAACCCGCTCAGTTTGTCCGTCAAACTGGGGATGATATGCTGTGGACTGACAGGGGGATATTTTCAGAATCAATAGGAGTTCACTCCAAAACCGCGCTGTGAACTGGGAGCCACAGTCACTGATGATCTCTGGGGAAGACCAAACATCAAAAACACATAGCGTACAAAAAGGTGGGCAGTTTTTCAATGTAATCGTGGAAGTACAAGGTATAAAAAGGGAAAATTTCGTGAAGTGATCCACCACTACCATCATCGCTGTGGGACCATTAGAACAGGGGAGTTCAATGATAAAGTCCACGGACACCGATGTCCATGGCCCCTCCGCCTGCTGTAAGGGGTGCAGGGAGGCCATTTTACCGGAGCAATTTGACTTAGCCCTGGTGCAAGTGACACAATTGGTGATCCAGGATGAAATCTCTTTCATCAGAACTGCGCAATTGAAAGTCCTCTTGATCAAATCAATGCATTTTTGTTGCCAGGATGCCCATATGTGGGGGGATCGTGATGTGCACGGAATACCTCCAAACAGAAGGAGGGGGAAACCCAGATGCAAGACTGTAAGTAAATGAGTCCCTCCTCTAAGGAGTATAGAGAATGTTTGTGACTCAGGTGAGCCAACTGCTCGACCAACTCCACGCCCTCAGGGCAAGCCATTTGACTGGCTAACACCTGAGCCACTAGCAGGGTGTCAGAGCCAAAGCGATGGATAAGATGATGGGGGGAACAATTGACAGAATTTGGGCAGCAGGAATCACAGTAATGAGGTCCAATTCCTCCGGGTCTGAGGAACAGTGGGAGGGACTGAAACTTAGAAAATTGGGAAGTACATTGAGTGCCACTTTTACAAATTCGTATTTAAAGTTAAAACTGCACAGGTCTCAATAGATTCAGGATTGCCGATGTGCCAATTTTTGGGGTTTACAAAAATATAAAAGAGCCAGGTGGTCTGTGCGGACTGTCAATTCATGTTGAGCACCCTGCAACAGGTACCGCCAATGAGTTAATGCCCATGCAACAGAAGCCAATTCTTTGTTGTATATGGCTCAAGGCTGCTCCGTTGCCATGAACTTCTGGAAAAAGTAAGCAACCAGGTGTTCTAAACCATCATGCTCCTGAAGCAACACCACTCTCACTGCTACTGAAAAGGCATCACATGCAACAATATATGGCTTAGTGGGATTGGCATGCTTCAAAATGGGTGGAGACATGAACACCTCTTTGATTGATTTGAATGCCTGCTGGCATTTGGGCATCCAGCGAAACAGTACGTTTTTCCCTGTAAGGGGTGAAGTGGTGCAGCCAGCTGGGAAAGTGCCAGGAGAAAATTTTTTTTAGGAAAATGATGGTTCCCAAGAAACTCTGAAGTTGTTTTTGTGTAGTTGGGGTTGGCCATTCTCAGATCACATCTAACTTGTTGGGAGAGATTGCATAACCATCCTTGAGGATGAGGTTCCTGAGGAAGGTAACCTCCTCCTTATAAAACTCGCACTTGGAATGCTTGACAAACTAGCCTGCCTTATGCAAGGTGGCCACCACTGCTTCCAAGTCTGTAGCGTGTTGTTCAGGAGTTGGGGAGTGAACCAGGATATAATTAATATATGCAACTGCACAGGTAAACCGGAGGTCACCCAGTACATTTTTGATCATATGGTGAAATGTAGCAGCAGAATTTTTCAGCCCAAAGTGCATTACACAGAATCGATAAATGCCGCGCTTCATCTGGATCGCTGTTAACCATTCCTGCCCTTTAATTACCTGAATTTGGTTGAAGGCGTTCACCAGATCCAGCTTAGAGAACACACAGGATTTGACAATTGCCTGGCTGATAGTCTGCTCCAGAGACAGGGGTAGGGAGCAGAAACTGTTATTTTGTTTAAATGGCCATAATCTATGCAGGGACGAAGAGAACCATCCGCCTTTCTGGTGAAGACGATGGGGGAGGTGATGGTCGAGGTCTCCTTGAACAAACACCCTTTTTTAGCATATTGTCCAACTGGGTATTGAGTGCAACTTCTTCCTCCGGTGTATGGGGATACAACGGGCAGTTAATGTTCACCAACTCCACAGTCATTAGAAACCTGCAATCAAACCTAGTGTGCAGGGGCAGGCAATCCGCCTTTTAACAAGTCAAAGATTCTCCAATAGCACATTAAGCTCTCAGGAAAATTGGCTGGAATGCCCGCAGAAGTGACTAGGGAAGTGATATAACTGTTCCTTGTGTCTTAAGGGTGTCAATCAAGGGAAATCCTCCCTCCAGATGATCATTGGTAAAAACAATGTATTAGACTCCAAGTGAATCTTAACATGTTGTCAGCGCCACCACCCCACACCTAAGATCACTGGAAACACCAGGTCAGCATGGCCAAAAATTGATTACAGAAGCTAAACTAGTGGATTGAAAAAGGTACCAGTCAGCGAATCACATACAAGGTCTGAGAAGCAGATGAGGCCACCATCACTGAAGGACCCGCATCCATTTCCAGTTCCAATTGTTGATCCAGCTTGGCACTCATGAAGTTCCCTGCAGCTCCAGTATCAACTAGGGCCTTGAAGGAAACATGATGTGAGCTGACACTAATCTTCATGGGCAATAGGAAATAAGTGAAGTTTTGTTTATTGGAAGATTCAACCAACTCTTTTGCAACTGAAGAAATAACTGGCATAATGGGGGTAAGGTCAGGGGCCTTCGCCAGAGCAAAGATTGGGAGTACGGGGGTGAGGGAAATGACTTCCTCAGTCTGGGCCATAACAGATTCATTTATAGGTTACTCTGTATTGGCCAACTTGGACACAGGGGTTACAACAGAATTGGCACCCAAGTCTACCGCTTGTTCAGAGGTAAGCGCATCGTCTGCATCTACTTTGGGTAACCTGATCATAAAATTCCCCTTTTGATAATGGGTAACGTGGCAGGGGAAGGCATTAATGGAGGTCGCGGTGGCACATATTTGATCTACTGATACAAGGGTGGTGGACCAGACTTCGTGATGAGTGGAGTCCGAGTCCAAACCTGATCTAAAGACTGCCTGAAGCATATCAATAGAGAGGCCTGACGCGGGGGCCAGTTCACGGAAGGTAGAGATCAAAGAAACCAGGCTAGGAGCCTTGGCTATGGCATAGATCAGTCCGAATAGTGGTCCAATTGTGACACAGGGGATTTCAGGGCAGCTGACACAACAGCCATCAGTGGGGTGGGGTCTCCTGCTTGTGAGGAAGAGCGCAAGAGGCCTCTAACCCAATGGCGGTCATCTTCATCTACAGCGTCTAACAATGCAAGCCCTTGTTGGGCATGAGATAACGCGGAAGCGTTATTAGGCACAATAGCTGTATGCATTTGCACCTCGGTGAGTGCATCAAGAACTTGCTTGGCGATCTCCCAGGAAGGGACACTTAAGCTTCCTTCTGGGCTAGTGGAAGGAGGAGAAGACGCCATCCGCGCAGCTTGGGTGGACTGAAGAAAATTTCCCAAGGTATAGTGGATACTTCTCCCAAAATCAGAAAGTGACCAAACAAACAACAAACAGAAAGCTACTGATTGCACATTTATTTGGTAAAGGGTAACCACTGCAGCGCCCAGTTCGAAGAACAAGGCGGAAGTGGCTGGAAATAATGGTTGGTCGATTATGTCATGAAAACGGCAGAAGAAGTTTAGACCAGCTTTCCAGTCAGGATGCGTAAGCACCCAAAAAGCAAGCCAGAATGCCAGAAGCATTGCTGACTGAACATCGTTATATGGAGCCAGGCAATGGGAAATGACGAATTTTTATGTTACACAACAGTGAGTATGATCCCAATGATGAACCAGAATGAGCCTACTCCTGACCCAGGGGGCCTCGCTGCAGGGGGTGGGATCACAGAGATAGCTTCAATAAGTTCATCAGCATATTGGGTCATTTCAACTGGGGAGGCAAGGAGACAGATTCTTTCTTGCAATTGGTGGACATTAGGCCACAAGATCCCCATGTACTGTTGCCAGAAGCTCATGAAAATGGGGTTATAGAGCCAAGAATACTGGACTCGCTGAATCCAATTGATGACGGAGGGGGCCATAGTGACCATGAGTACTGGTAGAGCCCATCTGGTATATGGATCGATGGGCCACCAGGGAAATGCCATCAGGGATGCGGTCAGAAGGAGTAATACAATAAAAATTGTTTGGTTTCTTTGCAAAATTTTTATTGAAGGAAAAGGAAGAAAATTGACCAACAATTTTCTCAGTGCTATGCAACTGATTAAATAGTGGTCAATTGGGGTAGTGATAAGCCGGGATCAGGACCCTCAATTTCGACCTAACCAACAGATTATTTTGGGAATGGGTGGGTTTGTTCCTTGAGAACTGACATCAAAAAAATTTGGTGATGGGCCAAGTCACTGTCAGTTTGACCTCAAATGTCCGAACCAAGGTTCAGCTACATTTCTGATGGTTGGCACGATGGCATTTGGCCTGACAAGCGATGGGAATCCCCCAAGGCCACCCCACATAGGGGTGGGTCCATTTGGTTGGGAACAGGTTTGGGACGCCCAACCCGCCCATGCTCATCGCTGGTCCATTCATTCAGTCAGTGGCATCACATTGGCTGCAACACCCAGATTGTCAACAGGGGACTTTAAACCCTTGTCAATAGCATCCCATGCTATAGGCTGCCCATTGAGAATGATCCCTGATGACTCTGATAGGAAGGTAAATTTTTTGATCAACATATTGATCAAAACTGGAACCTTCAGGCGTTCTGGCCAATGGTCAGTCTTCATGCCTTTCTGGCCTTTTGGGATCTGAGCTCAGCCAGATTCCCACTCGAATTAGATCTAATTGAATTCAAATTGACAATCTCAGCACAGATTTCGCTGATTCCCCATAACAGTTCTACTGAGGTGAGTGTGGGTACTGGGGGTGGGATCTGAAGCGGAAGAGCTGTTACCCAGCGCTTGTCTACTATATGAGTGAGATCGCCCTGAGTAATGAGGGGTACCACCATCCTCTTCAGCGTCTTCTTATTAGTGAATGGGAAAATGGCCTGATCAATGGCCAGAGGACGTTCCATGGGACTTAAACAAAATTACAATTTTACCATTCAACATCGCGCTGGGGCTATACATCAAAACACTGATGGCCTTTCTCGATTACCTATCTTAATGTCATTTCTTGCAGAGGAGGATCGCATTTATGACCTGATTGGTAGACCTGAGATCTAGTTCCATGAATTTAAGGATGTTGTCTTGAAGTTACAATCCTTAACTGAAGACACTCAGGTCAAAGAAGGTTCACTATACAAAAAGTCAGGATCTAAGTGGTTGCCCTTTATTTGGCCTTCTGTGAGGACTGACACTATCATGGAGGCCCATTAAACTGTAGGCCATGAAGCTGTCGCTAAGACCCTCCAATGGTTAAAAAATCATTGTTACTGGGATAACATGCTGGAATCTGTAAATGATGTGCTAGAGTCGTGCCTTAAATGCCAACAACATCGTGGAGGAAATCCGATGTTCCAACACCAAATTATAGGATCTTCAAAACCATTCTCTACTGTTAGTATTGACGTGGTAGGTCCTCTTCCTACGGCCACCTATGGACATCAATTTATTCTATTAGCTATTGATCATTTCTCTAAATGGATTGAAGCTATCTCAGTCTCCACAGTCACCACCAAGGCTACGGCATCTTTCCTTTTTAAACAAGTTTTCACCAGGCATGGCAGCCCAAAAGTCCTGTTATCAGGATAATGGGACCAATTTCATATCTCAGGTGGTAGCTGAGCTTACCAAATTAATGGGTACCTACCAGTCATTCACATCCCCATATAATCCTTCCACTAATGGTGCTGTCAAATGAGCAAATGGTACGCTTGTAGCCATTCTTTGAAAGATGGCTTCCAATAATCCTAGTAGGTGGAACCTTTACTTATCCAGTGCAATGTTAGCTTATGGAGTTAGCTACCATTCTATTATTGGAATGTCTCCGTTTAAAGCTTTATATGATTGGGAACCTATCCTCCCTTCAAGTGTACAGCCTATTCTTGAAGAGGCTACTCTGCAAACCAATGATTTAGCAATGAGGAGACTTGCTGATGAAATAATCCAATTACAATCATTAGCCAAGTTCCCTTGCTGCTACCACCTTGAAGGAAGGAACCCAGACCAACGCTAGTAGACCTATGTTACCAGAATATCAAGTCGGAGACCTTGTACTCTTCTACCACCATAGGCTAGGAGGAAGAATTCATAAACTGGACCCCTTATGGGCTGGTCCTTACCGTATTATCTATTGTCAGGGTGTTTTTTACTCCATGGCCTCTACTGATACTGGTACTATTATAAATAGTGTGCATAGTAGGTTTCTTTGCAAGTATGTGCCCCCTAGGCAAAATCTTGAGGGGGGCATGTTGGAGATGCAACTAAGATGACTGAAAGCACTCTAGATCGAGAAACAATATCTTGGTCTAATCAGATGGAGAAATCAAAAACGAATATTTCTGATTCTTGATTTGACCAAAGAAAGACTCTTTGGAGTTATTGGCCTCCTATGATGGATGAATCTAATCAGCCCAAAGAAACTCAGTAATTTGAAATGGACAAGAAATTTGAAATGTATAATCATTTTGAAGGGGCTAGGCCTTGTTAAGAAGGTTGATCGCATCTAACTAGAGCTCTATTAGATATGATCATCATAAATATCATAATAATGATAATCAACTATATTTGTCTTCTTATAGGAAAAATCTCACTTCGGGTGAATCAAGGAAATCCTTGAAAAGAACCACTAAAATTTCCCTATAAATATCTCTGGTTTTTTAATTAATAAAGTACTTCATTTCTCGTCTCAAGTAGTTTAATTTTGGTCTATTTTAATACAGGATTCTGTACTTTCATCTGACATTAACCATCGCGACAGAATTAATAACTTCATTGCACTTATATCAACCTTTGCTAGAGCCTCAAAACTAATAATATTGTAGCCTTCATAGCACCTGTTTATCATAATTTTCATGAAATTCCAATAAATCCCAATATTATTGATCCTTAATCCACTTATAAGTTTCTTTGCCCCTCCATGACCTAGGGTGGAGTGAGCTTATAGGATAGCAGGTACGCGTTCTGAGGGCCAAAGATAAGGTAACCATTTAGCCCCACCTGCTTATACAACTTTCTGTTCTCCACTTTTGTGTTATGGGAGTGCTGGGCTAACATCTTCTGTATGGGCTCATCCTCATCCTCCCATTCATTGGGGGTATTAAGAGGTTACGATACTTCTATGCCTCACTATTATCTAAGTGAAGGACTGGCAGCTGAGTCAACCCATCAACATTCATGTGATGGGTCCCATCAAGGTGTTCAATCTTCATATTGTGATGCTGGACCTTTAGAGCCCAGAGAGCTAACCGGCCAGAAGGATCCTTCATATTCTGTAACAACTTCAAAGAAGTGTGGTCTGTAACTACAGTGAAGGTGGTCTCATATAGGAAAGGGCGGTAATGTTTTACAGCTAACAAAACAGCAAAGCACTCCTTCTAAGTTACGCTATAGTTGCATTCCAATTTTGAAAGCAATATTATGAAATAAGATACCAGATGAACAACACTGTTTTCATCCAATTGGGCTAAGATGGCCCCAATGGCATAGTCTGAGGCGTCAGTAAACAAGATAAACGGTTTATATAATCTGGGTGACGTAGGATAGGACGTTGTTGTAGCAGTTGCTTCAGCATCTCAAAAGCGGCCTTTTGTTCAGTACTCCAATGAAAAGGGGTATTCTTAGTTAATAGACGGACAAGGGGCTCGCTGAGTTGGGCAAACTTGGGGTCAAACTGATGGTAATACTTCATCATCCCTAGAAATACATGAATATCCTGTAGATTTTTAGAGGGAGACATTTTTGAGATTGCTTCAATCTTGTCCTGTATGGGTTTAAATTCCTTCTTGGGAAATGGAGTGGCCAAGGAAATCCAATTTCCTTTGGAAGAAACATTTCAAGGGTTTCAACTTAGTATTAAACTTACATAACTGTTGAAACACCTTCTTCAGGTTATCAAGATGTTTATTAAAGGATTTTGAGAACACCGTGATGTCATCAAGATAGATTATGATCCAAGTTAACTTTAGTTTCTACAAAATGTAATCAATTGCACGCTAGAAAGATGCAGATGAGTTGCACAACCCTTAAGGTAATCGTTTGGGTTGAAAGAGACCCTCACTAAAAATAAGAGTGCATTTCTCCTGATCTTGAAGAGATAGGTTCATTTGCCAATAGCCACTAGCCAAGTCCATTGCAGAGAAGAAGTTAGATCAAGACTTTGTTCTAGGGCTTCATCAATGCAGGGGATAGGATAGCTATCCTTCTTTGTGAGGTTATTTAATTTGTGGTAGTCCATGACTATCTGATGACCTCCATTTTTCTTTTTAATTAGCAAAAGGGGGAAGACCAAGGGCTTTGTGATGGGACTAGTAACCCCGCGTCTAGTAACTGCTGGAGCTCCATCCTCATTTGCTGTTCCTCCACCTTTGACTTGCAATAAGATTTGGACCTAATAGGATGGGCATCACCCACATCAATGGAATGGCACCAGCCCTTCATGTGGCCATAGTCATTATCAATTTTGAGAATATATCACTATAGTCTTATAAAATATGAACTTTTCCAGCTTATCTGGGGTCAATTCATCCAAAATATGGACATTGGGCAAGGTAAATACTAAGCTATCTATTGTTAAACCCAAATCTGTCATTGAGCCAATAAAGTGAATTTGTTCAATGTCCTCCATAGGGATCAAAAATTCTCTGCCAATCTCCCTAATGTTTTATTATGATCATTTCTGTCAGGATTTTAACCAGATGAATCCTTCCAATAGTATCAGAATTAGGGGTTTCAGTTAATAGGGCATAATTGCCAGCTAATCGCCTAGTTTGATACTATTTAATGTTATAAAAATTAAATAAGTTTAGGTTCAGTGGATTCCCAGTTCAGGGCTGACTATCAAATCGTGTTGATTGTTAATTTATGGTGGAAAGCCAATGTATCCATTTACCAGCATCTAACAAAATTCCGTTAAATATAATTTGAGCCAGCAAAATCTTATCCCTTCGCTAACTGCCAAAAGAAATGATTGTGGGATTTTCCAGCAGAAAGTTGAAGCATTCGTTATCAATCATTAATGAATTTGCAACTAATTTGGAGCACTGGTGACTTATGCTAAGGATGCTTGATGTTTATTCAATTATGAATTTATATATGATTGACCAGCGACTTATGCTGAATTTGGATTGACATAATTTAATATTCGGTGATCAGATAAGTAGATTTGGAGGGAATTGCTATGATTATGAATGAATAAAGTTTACAATCTGATAAAGGTTTGGAATCAAGAGGCTGATGTGGTTTCTGGTAGTTGATTGGCCAGAGAGCACTTGGGCACAGTAGCCCTGAAAGTAGTATAAATAGTCGATCATTCCCTCCTAATAAACATCTCTCTCACACCATTCTTCCTTTTATTTTATTGGCTAATACCCAGTAGAATAGAAGTAGAAAGGATAGAGGATTCCTGAGAGGTGCAGGTGATCATGCCTGGGAGTAGCCGGTGCTGCCAGCTCCCATGCCTCCTCTCTATGAGGAACCAGCAGGAACCTGGCCATCTGGCTACCAGAAGATGAGCTGCGTAGCCACCAACCCTAGCAGGGTGCAGCGCTGGAGGTGCCATAGCAGCCCAAGAAGGGGGATGGACTTTCCGGGGCATGCCCAGATGGGTTGGTGAAGGGTTGTGAGGGTGGGGCAGCACGGAAGTGCCTGAGCCACCCAGGAAAGGGGCAGGACTTGCCAGGGCACATGCCAAGGACGCCTGTGCTAAAGGTGAAGCTGTTGGTGGTTAGTTGGTGAGTTGGATGCAGGACTTGTAGGGGTTGGTACGCCAATGAAGGCAAAAAAGCAAAGGGCCACCAGTCTTCATACTGGATGGCCTAGCACACTAGCGGAGCCCAGGGTCAATTTTGTGACAATGTCCTTGCCAGTGAGGTTTCCTAACATAATACTAATAGGCCTCTGGTAGGCTAGCCTAGTATCCCAGGCAGTACCTGAGGCTTCAAGGGGCTAACACTCTCAAGACTTACGAGGTGCAACAAACAGTGGTTTGAGATTTGGAGCATGTTTTTGTGTCAGCCTCTCTTTGTTCACATGAATTGATCAAAACCTCATCTGCAGCATAGAAAGGGACACCGTCCTTAGCATCCACTGAATTGGACAATTTCTTTGTGCTGCACCCAGAGTGGTATAATGTAAAGTCATAGCTGAAAAGGGATATTCAACCTGGCAAGAGTATTTATTATTGCAGAAATCTTTATTAAATAAGACTAAAGGGACTTCATAGTTGAAAAATGAGATGAAACCTTGCTTCATGTTGATTATTTCCTCATACTCAATCATAAACTGGGTACCTATGAGCATATCATAGGCATTGTTGTCCAAGGCCACTGCAGTGGTCAATAAAATGAGCTTCCCATTTCAGATGGTGTTAGGATTTTTGCCCATATTCTCAGCTGACTAGATTACCAAAGATTGCTAAGGGATAATTACCTAATTCAAAGTGAATTGGATATAAGTTAACCCTGATTTAGGGTAACTATGTTTGTAGGGATTTTTGGTTATTTGCCTGGGTCAAATCCATCTGAGGATTGATATGGAGGAATGCTTAAAATCTCATTGGGAAGTATTGCTGACGAAATAGGGGCATCTGATAGTTAATTAACTAGGTGTAATGATTGCGATCAGTCAGGTTTTATCACCAACCAATTGGGAACTTTAGGATTAAGTTGCGAGGTGAGTGATGTCACCTGCAACTAGAATATT